>JZLH01S0597191.1:61151-72696 GCA_001188425.1 Eucidaris tribuloides
TACCGTCATGGAAGCATTTGGTCCGTCACAGCATGGTGAATGGGGTGCGTCAGTTACATCCGTTAAGGTATTGTCGCCACTTTGTGTGAATATTTTGTGTTGCCTTCTATTATATTGACTTCAGTCTGGAAATATGAGTCCTAGTTGTAATCCTTGATATTTTTTCTTCCTAATCCACTGTAATTTATACCTCCTGGAAGTCGAAAATATTTCCAAAACATCGTTTTATTTCTTGCCTCCGTTACTTCGAAATGTTTGCTTCGGTATCGTTAATCGCCGACGCGTGTTATGTCAATGCAACTAGCGTGCGGGACTGTGCGGTGCGAACGCTGTACAAACCCTACGGCAAAATTATTAGATCCGCATAACACGTAAAGAATAGCCATTGTGCAATCGATCGATCGCGATCTGGCTCATTCACAATACACGTGCTCGCGCGAATTCGCCACCGCATTTTTTAGCTGGTTTAATCGCCAGTTTTGCAATATCTATTTCATGTACATGTAATATCGCCAATATATTTTTTGATTTATGATAATTGAAATTTGGTATTTTGTGCATTTTGAGATGATGTTTGAGTAAGAGTACTTAGTAAAAGTGTGCTGAAAAAGTTGAGTGCAAGTCAGCCATTTTGTTGCATGGCATGCGTGAACATGAGTGTGTATGACCAATGGCTGTACGGCTTGTGGGCGGGACGACATCGCAATGTTTTCAGTGGCGCAAAAAATTTTCCCCGCCCTTTCCGGTAAGGAATTTTACTTTGATTGGTCGATTAGTATTTCAACTCATTATCATAATATTAACTGACATGTAATATGCGTTCATTTTGACAGAAGCAAAAACTTTATCACCTGTCGGCGACACTACAAAGCGTGGTGACAATACCTTAACGGACATTATACGTACAATCATTGTAAGAAAATGGTCCGTCATAGACATAGATCTAGTCGAGACACACACACAGGTGCGTCACGGTAGACTCTATATGAAAATCTGACTCACGTTTGACAAGTGACGCACCATTCCCGGGGGTCGAGGGGTGCGTCTTACAATTGATAGGTATGAGATCGTACACGGAATCAAACTACCACTCCCGCGAATGCCTGTGGTGGCCCACTGTGTGGGCATTGAGCACTGAATGAGAACACAAAAATGCACATGTGGGACTGGGAAGTTTATTAGTTGATTGGCCTACCTTTGTATACAATGTAAGAACGGGTAACTTCGACGATGAAAACCTCAGGCCTTGCGACAAAACTATGGATCTTGCATGAGATCGTAGAAAATTAGATATTACGAAATACATACTGCTTGAAAATCGGACGTAACTGTCGATTTCGCAACAATCTCAACTGAAGGGATCGCATTACGTCACATTTATGGCCCTGCAGCGTACCATAGATAAGAAGTTTCGATGGCTTGGACTTTTCAAGTACCGTAATTAGGCTTTGAAATATCATACAGATTTAGCATTGATTTTCCAATTCAACTGAAACACCATTTTAGTTATTAAGTCCGATTTTTAAAAAAGTTTTACGTAATCACAAAAATCTGCGCAGAAAAAAAAAACCATTTGAAAATGTTACGAATTGCGTTCAATAACTGTTGTGATTTGATCGATGGAGATGAGATCGGGAGATGGCGTAGTTACAGCTGTTCATAGAGATGGATCTCTATGCAGCTGTTCTCTTAGTACCGGTATATCTGTGCTGTATTCTGCAGACGCCGCCTGATCGTCGAGTGATTTCGGTTCATTACGTGACAAATATAAATAGAAATCGCGAAAATGGTACGAATGATATAATTTATGGCCTATTTGTCGTAGATTATGCAGCGTCGAGATGTCAATATTACATAAGGGGAAGATCAATTCTCTATTTCAAAATAAACATGATAAAATTTTGAAGTTGTTTTTTGACGGTTTTTTTGTTGAAATTTGTAACAAGACAAAGCAAAACAAATATTTACAGAAATTCCAAACTAGCCATAAGGCCATAGAACCATACACAATATTCGAGGTAGCGTAATCATTTCGTTTGTTTTACTAGGGCCTACATATATGTAGGCCCTATAGGATGGCCCATTATTTCTGAAATTAATTTTGTTGTTTCCATTTTTGCATGCATGCATGCATGGATTTTAACAAATAATTCCAACGTTAGTATTTTGTTTATGATTGAAGATAGCCTATAAACAATTCATTCATTACTTTAATTGTATAAAAGGTTACAAATTAAAGGTGAAATGTGAGTGCCCCCCCCCCCAGGACTCTGCCCCATAGGAAGGTCTTTGTCATGGGCGGCGATTGAGGGCAATCGGGACGTGCTCCCAATCAAAAGCTTGATAGGCCTATTTGTTTCTATTTTTAACGATTTTTTTTTATAGATTTTGTATCGACAAACCTCCTCAAAAGGCGAATGTTTATGTAATAATAATTAATTATCAAAACTGGTTAATATGCGATGGGGTGGGTTAAATTGACACTTTTCACTCTTTAATAACAACTGTAATGACAATATATTCGTTCCCGCGCGAGGGTTATTCCGATTTCGGTGTTTCCACCCCCACTTGTTGAATGAAATCACTGCTACTGATCTTTGCTAGTAGATGGTATAGTATGCCGAAATCCGAATCCTTCCACAACATTTCTACGCGAGATCGATTTCACAGCTACCGATTAGTCCAGACGTCAATAGTCCAGAGAAAATCACCCCCCCCCCAAAAAAAAAAGAACTGATGAGATCGATGACACAAAGTACTCATTGTTATATCTACTCACAGACCACCATTACAGAAATAACAATAAATGCGATCATATAACGCAACATGGTCATGTGCTCTTGCGTTAGATCGAGCGTTAGATGATATTCATACTTTGAATTCTTGTCGATGCAATTACTTCACTCACTTTTGATGTTATATTTTGCAGCTAACGCTATAGTATTAAATGACTTCCTAGTCGGTATTACAAAATCTGCATCACCCAGAAAAGGGACAGATCTAGCTTTTTGCTAAGCGGGGGTGGGGGGGGGGGTTGAGCCAATGACGGTGGGAGCATCGTCCACGAGCCGCGTAGCAGCGAGTGGGGAGAGTCTGAGAGGTTGTGTACCCCTCTCAGCGACTTTTTTTTGGGGGGGGGGCTATTTTGAACCTACGTAAGTGATTTTTTTTTTATATCTACTTCTATAACACAAAGATCATAAAAGGATAAAGGGCAATTCATGATAACATCTTTTTAAATCAAGTAACAGTGTATACTACTAACCATTTTTAATTTTGCTGAATTTTATATCGCAATATTGCGCGCAGATCGCGCGAAAAAAATTTGACATTCATTTCTCATTTTTTTGCTCCCTTCCGGCATTCGAGAAATGGATCGACTCCGCTAGACATCACATTTTCACTTGGTAGCCCAAAGGGGGGGGGGGAACCCCCTAACCCCTGTAGATCCACCACTGTGCAGTAAACAGCAGATGTATTATTCATCTGCTATACAACATTTGAAATTTAATAACAAACTGCAGAGTACACCCTGGATAAAGTTTTAAAAAATGCTCATACAATATTAGCTTCCTGTTTGCGGAATTGTTACATTTTTTTTATATAGATCTGAGCTAATAACTTGAAATTCAGCTTTGACAATTTCAATCATGTATTAAATGCACGATCACAAATCCTGAAGTTAAATAAGAATAATTATAAAAAATGGTCATGTTGATCCTGTGTGTTATGCAAGTGGGCATTATAAAAGAAAATAATGCACATTATACGCGTCGGTAACTTTCTAAAAATCCAAAACACACTCGGCCTTCGGCCTCGTGTGTTTCAGATTTTTAGAAAGTTACCTCGCGGTCAATAGTTTTTACTAACGACCTCGCTAATGTGCGTTATTTGTATACTAATATAGCATCACTTGCATATCAAATATAGAAATCTATCATATGTGTTCGTCTGACAAAGGTATAGAATCCCCGTAATAAACGTATATATACAGGCAAAGTGTTAAAACTTAAAAGCATCGTATAACAATATTTCCAGTTTAAAAAATCTCAGCTACATGATTCCCCAACCAGTGTCTCTGATAAGGTCTAAAAATAAAGGCCTGAAAAAATTGCGGTTCAAAACGATCATTATGTGCTTTTAAAAAGGGGAAATCGTGGAGCGACCATTGCAGGTTCTCATAGACTGTAGTATCGCAGAATTTTCATCTGCTGACAATAATTTAGGCCTATGTGCCGATTTTTATCTGTACATATTTTGTTGCATGTGACAGCAAAAAGGCCTAAAGTTTTGAGTTCTACAGTGTTTATTTGTCCATTTAAACACTACAATATGTGTCAGCAAAGTTTGATATTTTTAGTGGGGCTTCTACATAATGTTAGGCCTATACTGTAAACGTGGAAATTTTCGCGCGATTAATTTTTCGTGCTCGGGGAGTTTGGTGACATTTCGCGTGTTTTTATTTTCGCGGAGGGCCAAAATACATAGCAAGCAAGCGACACAATACTGCCTCTGCAGCCAGCCACACATGTACAGTACACTCTGTAAAATACAAAAGAGAAAAAGTTAGAAATGCAACAATAAAATGATTAGCTTTCTGCATAAAATATTCGCGTGTTTTTATTTTCGCGCTATCATCGGCGTGCGCGAAATGCGCGAAAATTTCCACACCGCGAAATATTCCCCGTTTACAGTAGTGTATCATACACTACACTAAACCAAATACCGGATGACATGGGTGAGAGTGATAGTAGTCACCAAATTAATCTATATACAACCAAACAAAATTTAAGGCAATTAAAATTTTCCGTGACTGAATCGATTCTTGGATGCAAAGAGCTTCAACATAGTCGAATTATGTTCACATACATTTTATTTTACTTATGTTAACCCGTCTAAAGATACTGTTTGCGTGCTATAGTAATTCATGAAATTATCACACCATGGAGGTCCCACCTTCCTGATCACACATCACACAATTAATTGTAAAGTGGCAAAGTTCGCAGAAATCATACTTTGAAGGATATAAGCAATCGTATCTATCTATCTAGCTAGCTAGCTACTGAGCTACTCTGTTCTATCGCCTTCGCTTAACGTGAAGGGAGGAATGTGATACTTAAACTTATGAATTTATTGGGCTCAATAATAACAACATGAAATCTTTCAATTCATATTAATTTAGGGTATACATCAATTTCTTTGCACGAGGGGCGGTCGTTTCGCGCTTACACTTTCTCAGTCTACTTAATTGCATTTTTTAAATATAACTAAACACTTTAAAGAATCATTAAAATTCGTCAGTGCTTTCACGTATACCGGCAATTGTTTGTAGGTTTAGGTACGAGATTTGCCGGTAACGTAATGATTCGAAAGTTTGAGGCAGAGTCAACAGAATTTATATCCAAGGCAAGGATGTTGAAAAGCAAAGAGTAAAGCACTAATTTCGACAAAATCTTGCTGATGATAATTGAAATATTCTCGAAGGACACGCCCATTCCCATACACTCTCTTGTTGTATTAGCGCTTTAATAGAATCACACCGCTTTAACCACTGTATCGGTGGGAGAGGTAAATGACACAGATGCAATCGAATTATAGATGATCACGACTTTCTGTATAGCACGATATACTCTGCGACTATTCAGACAAAAAGCTTGCACTTGGATACTAGGAAATCTGATCGTCTGTGTCATTTCGAACTTGAAAATAATCAAAATTTTCCTACTAGGTAATTAATGTCGCCAAGTAAAGTTTGTGCAGCTCTTGAAGTCAACCTGTTTTAAGCTAAGCAAAATATGTCTCAACTTGTACTCAGTCAAGAAGTCCACTCATTTAGTGCACGATGTCGATATTATGACGTAATAAATGAAGCCCCTTTCCCACTTTTGCAACATGACGTTGCTTCATAATCATAGTCGTCAGAGCTGGTACTTCTGCCCCCTCCACCAACCCACCCACATAAACCTATTAGAACAAAATATTGTAAGGATCCTAACAATTTATAATGTGTACATTATTTATACAATTGCACACTTCTGCTGATAGGACTTATACTTCGAAGTAAACTGAAATATCTTGGATCAGAAAAAATACTTCAACACCATCAAACAAGGCGAATTTAAAGCGAGTTTTAAATGGTTAGCGAGTTATTTTGCCAGTATGAATTTGAGAAAACAAATCATCCCCCTCTCTCGACAGAGACAGAGATGCTAGTACATCTGATATACTGGTGAAGAATTATGGATCGAAGAAATACATTACACCACCCCCTGCACCCCCACCCACTCACACACATACACATACACATACACATACACATACACATACACATACACATACACATACACATACACATACACATACACATACACATACACATACACATACACATACACATACACATACACATACACATACACATACACACACCTGTGAGCGTTTTGAATATGTGTAAAGTACGTCTTTCAACACGGCACGTATAACGACTAATGCAAAGTCCATGAGTTTTTTTATTGGGACTGGTAAGATTGAAGGTACTAGTGAGGAGTTTTTGATTGTGCAAAAAAAAATATATATATATATATAGCAGGTGTCTTGGGTATAATATGCAACTTGGGCATACATCAACATTGTGTAAAATTATCTTTTCAATCTAAGTATACTTCTTTGAAAAGAAGAAAGTAATATCAGCGCATAGTTAAGGCGTAATAGTAACTTTCTTTTAAAGAATTATTATTCATAACATTTTTACGGTATATACACTATGTTACTATACATGTATCTTAATTCATCGTGTTATCACATTTTTATTTTTTTTATTTTGGACTCTAACACTCTTACCAGTACCTTTCCTGAAGTAAAAGGCAATCACATTATATTTTACCATCTCAATCTGAGATATCTTTTGACGTGTTTGTGTCTTGTTGTTAACGATAAATCGAAAGCGTGTGGGTTGTTTTCAGTGTATACGTTTGTTCATTGTATTTCTTGTGTCGTAATTTTAATTTTCAAGGAATTATGCCACAATTATCTTCTCAGAAGTAACATATTCATGTGTTAACGAGAACATCGGGTTATATAGGTGTATGTTATGAAAGTGGGTGTTGCAATCATTAAATAGTCAACGACAAGACGTTAAATTCATATTAAAGGTTGTGTTTACTTTTGTAAATGTTGAAAAATTAGATTTTCTCGGATAAGGTGTGTTTAAATGGATTCAGGTCATCTGCTTACTGCCCGAAAATCACACCACGCCCTGAAACGCTTCCATTCCTGAGAACCAATAAAATGTCGGGACTCTCCGAATTTTTGGCATTGGAAATGCTACATATTTTATTAATATATGCTCTCCGATAATTAAAAAAAATGTCACAATATGCAATTTTAAACAATTTTTGGTAGGTTTGATGTTGTTTTCTGACTTGTGGCATGACAGTACCAGAGGAAACATTAATGAATTTGTCTGACCGACCAAAACTACACCTTGGCTTTAATTGAATGTCACATAAGATCGAACACCAATTTCCGGCATCATTGATAAAGTTTGAACAATAATACTGTACGAAGCGTTATCGTAATTGTATTGCCAACGCCGGCAAATGTAAATCTGAATCATGTATCTTTCATTTTATCTGTTTCTGAGTGACATAGGAACTCCTTTCCGTATATTTTAACATCAAATAAAATGTGAACATTTCAGATGAGATATAAGCCTTTTTTAGCTCCCAATCCATGAGATCAAATTAAAGATCATGTTTTTATCTTTCTGTAATCAATGGCAAACATGATTTTACCACCAACTACACTGTAATGAGTAATCCATGTTGCAGTAATACAATGAAATCTTCATTATTATATCGGGAACTGTCACAAATGGACTCTTAAAGGCCACGTGTTATTTCGCGTTAACAGAACGAGGATCATTTCCAGGTAATATTGTCGCCTTTTAATTGGGTACATTACCGATTTATAACTTGTTATACGATTTCACCCATTTTGCTGAAAATGATGTAACGTGTATTATCTGCTATATACTCGAAATATTTGCAAGAAAGACTCTCGTGTTTTTCCCTTGGGAGTACACCACGAGTGCCGTTGTTAGTTAAGTGTCCGCATTACTCACCACAAAGGCCAAATGCGACATTGAATTAGAAATGAATAATTGGTTTAAAAGGGTCGTGGCTAAATTCCGTGGCGTGTACAGTTTGGACACGCCTGAGTCAGAGGTTACAAATTGGTTACAAATGAGAATAATTAAGTGCTATCAGGTGATGGTTACTTTTCATTACTGATAAATGACCTGTCAAATGAGAAGAAGCGTAAGTATCAATTAAACTGAGCTGAAAGGTCAATCCTATGAAATAAGCTCTAATAAGGTAACCTCAAACCCGAACGATCACACCAATCTAGGACGAAATATGATATTTTACGCACAATATCCTTTAAAACCAGCCAAATCAGAAGAAGCGTTAGTCTCAATTAAATAGAGCAAAAGGTCGGTCCTATGAGATGTGTTCATTTCCTCCCAAGCTCTACCATCCAAATGCTGTAGAACGGAACAAAAATCTGTGATATCTTTGTTCTTTAACTCCCACCGGATTAATATGACCAGGGAGATCACCTCCCCGATATGACGTAGTCTTACCCGCTACGAAAGAATCAATCCCTAGGGAATTTTGATAACTGCATACACCAGATTAAACCTGTATTAAAAGTATGAGAAGAAACTAGTACACCACCACATCAAACGGGCACCTTTTCTCTTGACGAGGCCTTCTTCGCATTACACAAATTGCGAGTATAATGTCAGTCGGGTCTCACGAACCCCATTCAATTCCTTCGCTGACCAAAGTTTCATGAAAATTGAGCTGTGATTAACTTCCGTGAGGAGTGATAAGACATGATTTGGGTCTTTGGGGAAAAATTGATGAATTTGCGAATGCGTCCCAAATCAGATTTAAATTGTGTGAGTTTCAGTATATTATTGACACCATTTCTTGGACCGAGTTACATATATTTTGCAGTTGAGCTAATGTTGGTTAAGTACATCAGGGAAATATAAAACAGCGATGATAGAGTGATAGACTAATGTCCAGTTGTTAATGTGTGTATGTAAAATGTAAAAAAAAAATCCATCTTTTTGTCTCCCATAGTTGTTTTTAATCTCTACAGAAGTACATGTAATTATTATATAAATGTGTGATATTTTCTATACAGTGTGTAACAAAAAAGTAGACACTTAGAAAAAAATTATTACACAAAAATTTCATGATTTAAGATTATTTTTATATGAATATTTTACCTTGGGTCTAAGCTATGTGATGACACTGTTGGTGTTGAAAGTATTTCACGCATGAGTGAACACAACCCGGTTTTGTGCAATCGGCCAAAAATGCATTTGCGCACAGAATTGTGTTCTGTATAGTCGGATCTTTAATGACTCATATGGCGGTGCGCCAGAAGCTCTCAACTGAGTGTGCACCAAGTATTCAATCCTCAGCATCTCAACAAGATTAATATCAATTTTGTTGGCAATAAAGGACCAAAAATGAAGCAATGATTCAGATATACCCCTAAA
Organism: Eucidaris tribuloides; assembly: GCA_001188425.1. NCBI lineage: Eukaryota > Metazoa > Echinodermata > Echinoidea > Cidaroida > Cidaridae > Eucidaris > Eucidaris tribuloides. The sequence goes on from JZLH01S0597191.1 coordinate 70,729, forward strand.
GAAGAAGAAAATGTCATGTTTGCAAACTACTGTGAATCTTAAAAAGAAAAGACATTTTCTTCTTTTTCAGGGTTGGGTGGGTTTATCTGAATCATTGCTTCATGTTTGCTTCATTTTCATCCTTAGCATCTCGACGAGAAAGCTCTAATATTTAATTCTGTGACAAGAAAGACAAATGAACAATGATTCCAAACAACCCACCCCATCCCCTAAAGACGAAGAAAATGCCAATTTTTTTCAATTCACAGTTTACTTGCAATACATGACGATTTCTTCTTTTTATGGAGTAGTCTGAATCATTGCTTCAGTTTTGTCTTTTTGTCACAAAATTGATATTATCTCTCCTCTGAGCATGTGCGGGATTGAACTTGTCACATCAGTATGAGAGCTTCTGCAGCACCTCATCTAGAGTCATTAAATATTGACTATAAAGAAAACGCATTCTGTGCGCAATGCGATTTTTGCCGATTGCCACAAGAAGTTGGTTGTGCTCACTTATGCGTGAAATACGTCAATACCAACAGTTCATCAATAGCTTAGGTCCAAGGCCAAAATATTCATATAAAAATAATCTGAAAAATCACTGAAAACAATCGTATTATCTTTTTAATGTCTACATTTTTTTTATACACACTGTATATTTCCTGTAGTAGCATTGACATCTCTTTCACGGATCTGTTTGCCTTCTTATAAAGGAACCAAATGAAGGGGTGGTTAATACGCCATATCTCGCAGCAGAAAATGATAAAGAGAAAAATAATCACCATTTCCCGATTCTCATGTGCAAAAAACAATTCATCTTTTACTACCGTGCAATATAGAGACTATTATTATTTTGAACAGGGGCAATCCACGCCGTATACAAATTTAATTAAAATATTTACTATCAGTCTCATCAATCAAGATTCCGTATTTTGCGCTGAATTCATGTTTGCATTTGAGCGAAACTTTTCTGGTTATCCTCCAGTGAATAATGAATGATATTGCTTACCGGTTTGACTTCAAGATTAAAACACATGCGTCTATTTGACTAAAGTTTTACACATGTGTCGATCGAGTGAGTAGAGTCAATTCATTTCAATTTCAACATCCACTTTTACACCCACACACCCCTAAAACTCACACACACACACACACACACAAAACACACACACACACAACACACACACACACAGCACACACACACAACTAAAACTCACACTATACACATACCACACCCACCCACCCTCCCACCCCACCCACACACACACACACACACACACCACACACCACACACACACCTAAACTACACACACACACATACCACACCACCCACCCCACCCCCCCCACCCACACACACACCTATACAGACACATGAAGGAGGGGGAAACGGATAGTACCCAGGGAAATCCTGTCATTGCTTAGTTTACTTTATTCTAGGATAGATTCAGCTCAAGTTGAGGTCTACCCTCAATCATGATATTTACTTTTAAGTGTGTCACAGATTTTCTTCTGTATTAAAATGAATAAATCTTCAAAATCAATACGAATATCTCTTCCCATTAAGATTATTCCATGTTTTCATTCTGTTTCACCCAAATTAATTTTTCAAAGTTGATAGAACAAAGTTTGCATCAAATCAAAGGCTTCACCAAATTCTACACAAAGGCGAGCAACAACATAGTTCAGGCCAAGCTGCCCACTTCTCGTGAGCTATAAACGGATGTTTTGCAAGAAAAACATAAAAAAAATAAAAATGTTGAAGAGCTCTTCTGATATCCTAAGATTTCACGAAGTAATTTCATGGATTCAAGCGATTATCGGGGTCCAAACGAAGCAAGGGTGCTGTTCTGGAATAATCAGTTGTAAATCACTACTCTTATTCCAAGTCCCAGTTGCATGATGTAATTATCTCTCTATCATTTATCATGCAAATTATTATGTTTGTGCTATTGAGACCGAAAAAATGAAAAAGCAAAAAAGGAAAGG
>JZLH01S0597199.1:0-10121 GCA_001188425.1 Eucidaris tribuloides
GGGCAGAGTGCTAGAGACTGTAACACGATATCCAGTGTGAATGGATCGAGGGATTATCGTCGCCTATTGTTTAGTCTAGATACCATGCCTGTGTGCGGCAGGGAACATGCCAACATGCATAAGTTAGCTATGGTAACTCTTGATTATCCATGAATAATAGTTTGGCAGTCAGACTAGTTCTTGTACTTTCCCATGTTCTGGGCTGGTTTTCAGGTGCCAGGCATGTTTGTTTTATTGGCCCTTTTGTGAAAGTCGTCGGCAGCGATAGTCACTAGATCGGGCGGCCTAATTTCCAGGGCGGCTTTACTGGATATTGTCGCCCCCGAAACCATGATTTTTCAGAATTTCCAGGGCGCTTTTCTTCCTTTCGGGGGCGAAATCGCCCGCAGCCCCCTTGTATTTTTTTCCCTGGCTCAAATTCAGAGCCCTCTTAGAAACTTGTGTTCAGCTCCCCCTAAAAAATAATAAAACATTTAAAAATTAGATTCAACATCTTTGAAGTGAGTCACAATATTATCTGTCTAAATTGCAAGTGCTGAAAGAAAGTGTAGGCCTACATTCTGTACTTATTGATAAAAATAATAATGCTATAAAGTTGTGTTTCTCAAGGAAGTTGGGAGCCTGTTTGAAACATTTTTCCTTTCTGATATTGTTCATATGCACTGAATGCAGATAGATCATAGATGTGTCGGTTTCATTCTCCTCTGAACAGATGGAAATGGAAAGCCTGTAAAACACTGATTAAAAATAAACAAACAAAAATCATTAAAAATATCAGAATTCTGAACTGTCCAACTTGCTTGTGTGTTTTGGAAGCAATATCCTTTAAATGATACATCAGATGAGTATATCATCAATTTACATTCATCAATTTATCAGAAATCTTTTCGTGTTCCTTGTGTGCAATATACTGCTGTATAGAATAGAGTAACTTTGTGTATATGCAGAGTTGCCAATCTCAGTGAATGAAATTGCGTGAGATTCCCGTAGGCCAATGATATAACGGAAGGGTCCAAAGGTGTGAGATCACATAGAAATGCATGAAAAATTAACAAATGTTGGCGTGAGAAAAGTCCAAAATGCATGAGTCTCATGCTCATTGCGTGAGAGTTGGCAGCCCTGGTGTACATGTACATTTATGTAGGGACAGTGATTTTCCGCGATAACAGAAAATGGACGGAATTTCCGGAAATCACAACTTGAAACGGAAAATGAGTTTTCAAACGGAAAATCACGGAAAACCTCTTTTTTCTTCAAATTTTTACTTTTTGAAAGGAAAAAACATGAAACTCAGAACAAAAATTAGAAAAATTTGACACAAAAACACAAAAACAGCGAGAAATATTTGTTTCAAGTTTTATGTAAACGGAATTTTCATTTTTCTTCATGTATACAAAGTCAATGGTAAAACGGAATTTCCATTTTTCAGACAAGTTGAAACGGAATTCCAGATTTTTGGAAACAGAAAAGGCCTTTTCTTGAAACGGAAAATCACTGTCTCTATGTATGTTCTTTTGTCTCACTATTTTATTATTTGAAAGACTATAAAATGAAAGACATTATACTAGTAATCATTTATTCAACTTGATATCCATTGCCACATAATATTATTTCCTGTATTACAATCTAAATCAAACAATGCACCAAGTGATAAAATTTAAAAGGTAAAAAAATCTGAAACAAGATGGAAGTTGTAACATAGCAATTCTGTCCGTGAAAAATTAAATGCTACCCCCAAAAGTCTGTACCAGTGCAAATTTTTCTTGTAGTGAGTGTAGGAAGTGGAGGTCTGGCAAAGATTTGAGCTGTCACAATGTTACGTTATTTACGACATGCTTGACATTTTTTTCCAGGGGAGGGAATGGCAAGGTCATTCCAAAGGTCATTACTAAAAAGGAAGGCGTCCATGAGAGAACATAATACAACTGGTACCCAGATGTCTTGAACTGCAAGATTTATGTAGAGCTGTGTTTATGTTCTCAAATTCTTTGTTGTAAATTTCGGATGTTGTAAAGACAGACAATTTTAACTTGACCTACATGTAAGTTGTAAATTGTCTGACATTTTTCTTACTGTAAATCATTATGATAGGTCTGTTTTAAAATTGAACACGTACGTTTGCTTTCTAACATAACATAATTGAAAAACTACAAATAAAACATAATCGGAAACTGCCAGGATTTCCTGGCAATATTTCATGTTGTGAAAAATATCACACTCTATCTGGGTACTTCTGTATCTGTAATTAGTAAAAGCATGGACGTAGATATATGGTAATAGTGAAACCAATATTTGCCCCACGTTAGTAGAATTTTTTGTTCTATTTTCCAAAAATCATATCATAATGGTATCATCATTTCTCTGTCAATGGTTATGTGATCTTAAAGGCACTGTATAACAATATTTCTGTTTAAAAAAAATGTGAGCTACATGATTCCCCATGCTACTAGTTTCTTTGATAAGGTCTAAAAATGAACCCCTGAAAAAATTACAGTTCAAAATGATCATTAAGTGTTTTGACAAAGTAAAAATAATTGAGACCATTCCAGTTTCCCCCATAGACTGCTGTGTTGCAGAATTTTCATCGGCTGAGAATTATTCATGTGCCAATTTTCATCTGTTCAAATTTTACAAGTGGCAGCATACTGTCCGAACCTTTGTGTTCTAGGGTGTTTGTCTATTCAAACATTGTCAGATATGTCAGATAGCAAAGTTTGATAATTTTTTAATTAAATGGGCCTTCCACAATGTTAGTGCCTTTAAGCTAAAGTAAGATGAAAACAAGGTAATATTAAAAGTAGCACATCATCTTACATTTTTGATGAATAGGAAGGGTTATGTTTTCCAAAATTCAAATTTGTCAATTTATTTTAAAAGATGTTGCACACTGTTTACACTGACCACTTTACCCTTTGTATTTTAAAAAATATTTTAGATGTTCATCTGTGAATGGCTCAACTACAGTCACTTTTCGAAGCGCGATGAACAATCGAGTTGGAAACCGTATGTCCGTAAGAAGTTCTGCGGTCGTTCCATCCACCCCTGGGTAGCCGCACTCTACACCACGATTGGACCGTTTGCGCTCGGGGCTGCCTTCACGCTGCTACTCACCGATTCTGGCAAGTTTCTGATTGGTCGACTGAGGCCTCACTTCATAGCCGTCTGCAAGCCTGATTGGTCAGCCATCAACTGCACGAACACGCAGGGAATCATGCAGTATGTGCAGAACATTCCGTGCATGGGAACTGATAACGAGAAACTAACAAATGCAAGGTACATGTATGTTTCAGAATCTGTTTACCATGTGATGTTAGCATTGTCTTGCATTGTGTGAATATGATGATCTCACACTCTTGCTAATACCCAAGTGCAAGGATGAAATGAGCTCGAATGTGAGAATCGGTGAAAACTGTTATAGAAAAAAAATTAGTGATTTAAATCAAATAAACATATTTATTGTTTTAAATCCTGATTTAAATTACCACCACCCCCCAAAAAATAAAAATAAAAATGCCCAACCCTGATCCTGGCTGGGACTTATACCTACGTACCTGGGGTCCCACCCAGAAACTTTGAGACCCAGGAACAAAATTTAATATTTGTTACCCGGAAATCAAGTTTTTGTATGTATATCAGCAACGATGTATGCATAACAGCCATCACAAGCATACACTAATCTCATTTTGAATCTCACTAAATACCCTCAAAATATCCACAAATCTCTTCAATAAGAGAATTAAGATTAGAAATACTTTCTTGATTTGTTGAAATAATGTTAAAGTTCCCTTTGCATTTGAAACAAGACTTCACTTACATTGATCCACTGGCAACTGCTGCTACATGTACATGGATGTCTGTAAAGGTGTAGGCCTAATAGAAAATAAAGTATGTATGTAAAGGTGTAGGCCTAATAGAAAATAAATTAGTGTCATGTGTATGCCTATAAACACTGATTGAAGTGGTACTTTTTTATGCAAAGAGTTAAATTGTGCCTTTATGGTAGGCAGCCTGTATCATGTCAAGTAGGATTTGCAGGCTCTTACTGCTGTAAGGTCAGCCAGACATTTAGATTACAATGTGGGGTCACTGTGAATGGGAGGGGGGGGTGGTACAAGATTTATCATCATGTTTGATTGCTTATATTTGATTTTTATCATCTGTAGAGGGCGATCAGTGGTATTGGAAGAGAAAAAGGTGTCATCTCTACAATGTAATACATGGAAATCACTGTTAGAAGAACTGCCATTTGGTATCTAGTGTAAATAGTGCCCAGCCTTGGCCAGACTATATTATCTCACTGCTATGTAAAGCTGTGACAAGATAATTATAGGATCACATTTTAAAAACTCCATCTGTGAAAGGTTCAACTTGGTATTTGCTCACATACTAGAAGTACATGTAGTTGGTTTGACTCTGGGTACCGAGTACAAATCGTAGAACTTAATCACTTTCACTCTGTTACAGAAAAATTCCATCTGATTGATAGTCAATGCAGCACTGGGCCAATTGAAATGAATTTTCTGCAAAATATTAAATATGGGAATTTTTATGAGCTGCTATGACTTTTACTACTCTCACCCCGCAGAATGATGAATTGAATGAAATGTTTTGACTATACAGTTACTTTCTAACTTTGCAATTTTGTTCAAGTATTGAGTCTGTACTTGCAGACTACAATAACATAGGGCCTATGTAAAGAGTATTCTTCAGCATGAATCTTTCAGACTCTGTATTGTGAGAGCACCACCATCAACTTGCAAGGAGTTGTGCCTGCAAACTAGGCAGTCATATCAAACTATTAAAGCCCAAGTTTAGTTTTGGGGATTTTTCTTTTATTTGAAAGCTTTATGCCCAAAAGTCATATCCCAGCAATAATAGATTCTGAATGTCTTTAGTTTTTTTTAAATTAATTAATGAAAAATCTCGGGAGGGGGGGGGACCCCTGAGATTTTGTACCTCATCTGAAAGAACAGACTCTGCTCTTTCAGATGAGGTATAACTCATATAACCTTAACAAATTATTAACCCTTGGGATGCTATAATGTAAAATATAGTCGAAAATCTCGGGGGTCCCCCTCACCCCCTGGAGAATTTTTCATAAATTAATTTTTGAAAAAAAACTAAAGACATTCAGAATCTATTATTGCTGGGATATGACTTTTGGGCATAAAGCTTTCAAATTGCTTTCATTTAATTGAGGGCTGGTGCCCAGACTAATGAACATGCTACATGCTACATATTTAGGCCACCCCACTGTTACATTATGTACTACCCACACACATAGTCTTGATTCCAGACCATGTGACTTTTTCTCCCTCTGACTCCGAGTAGCAGTGTGGGTGCGAAGCAACCGCACTATATGCGACGGCACTCACGGCAGTCTACCTCAGAAAACTAGTCTTAGTTCTAGGAAGTTAACTGATGATAGTAGGCCTAATTTCTCTAGGAAATAGGATAAGTTCTTACGTCTGGAAGCCAGACTACCACTCACACTTATAGCTACCATCTGTATTCAGTAGTTACAGCTAGAGGACTCAAGGATGAGGGACATTGATTTTCCGTTTACCGGTAAACTGAAATGGAAAATCCGTTTGGTTCATTATTTTTCATGTGAAAATTCAAGGAATTCACCTTTGCAAAACGGAATTCACCTATGCAAAATAAAATTCATGTTTTTGCTGTGTACATTTTTCATGACAAAATGGAATTTCCATTTTTAGATCACGTTGAAACACAATTACAGGTTTTCAGAAAAGGATTTTTTTTTTTTGTAAACGGAAAATCACTGTCTCGAAAAGACTTTGTCGGTATATTTTATAGGGACTGTTTTCTACCACGAATAACTTTTCACAGAGTGCTGGAAAAAATAACCTCACTTAATTGCAGCCATCACTACATAATAGGATTTTAAATTAGCCACAACTCTCTATCAACATTTAATTTTGTAGATATGTGAATGTGTGCAATGGGGCAGTCAGTCTGTGAAAACCAGAAGCCATACTAACAATTATCAAAACTACAATAGTACAAGGCCCTGACGGTAATTCAAATCGGTTGGATAATGGAGGTATCTCTCTTTATACCTCCATGGTTGGATAACCCGCCACTATGTTGTTGTTGTTATACAGAAAATATTGTGTCATGACAGTTGTTGTGTCGTTTGTGTGTTGTTCATGTACTTCAAAGGGCAGTGACATGATTGGGAGAAATAAAAAATGCCTCTCATACCAAACTGGTTGAAAGATATCGAAGATACTCCAGCTGGAGTGGATCTCCTTGCTGGAAGGACTTACAGGGGTGTATCTTGAATTTGTTTACTTAAGCCGAATCGAGCATGAACATACTAGCATTTTGTTTCTCTTGAGCCCCAATATAAATAGATTCCATAGGACTGCTACACAAAAAATTTAGGCATACTGATGGAAGTTACTTTATAATGAGTCAACTTTTGTCTACAAATTTTTCACAGTAGAATCCTTTGCACAGTTTACTTGATTTTAGAATAGTTTCACCTCAAGTTGAGGACTACCCCCAATCATGTCATTCACCTTTAATCTGTCTTTACAATGTGTACATGTACACCGTGGGCGTGTGAAAAAACGCGTAAAAAGGGTTGATTTTCACGGTCGGCGATGTATGCGCATACAGTGAAAAGGGTATCAAAATCGCCAAATTCAGGAAAAAAGGGTGTACTTTAACAGAAGGTTGACTTTAAAAGGGTCTCTTTTCAGACTTGAATACTTGTTTAGGGTATTCTGAGATCGACAGATAATTACTTGTTTAGGGTATATTCTGAAAATCCATACACGCGCATGGTGTACACCTTGAATTTGGACACCATTAGCTCTTTTCACATGAAATCAAGGTAGTGTCATATTTTTAGATCCCTCTGTCAGCCTGTTGAAAGTAAATATCAAATAAGGTAATATTTCTGAAAATAGAGAAAAATCATTGTTAAGGCCCTTCTGCTGGGAACATATGCTAGGGCCCTTCTGCCGGACAATGACAACTTATGATTGTTTTCAACTGCAATTTTTCAGGGCTTCATTTTTTGACTTTATGGAGCAATGGAAAGTGGGAGGGGTGGGACTCATACTTTCATTTTCAAAGAGTCTTTAGATTTTGTAACTGAAACCATGCTATTAGTTTACTCAAAGGTGGTCTATAGGCACAACTGAGCTAATTTTCTTCACCGTAGTTTTGTGTATGAGACTCATACCTTATTACTATAGCACAATTAAATTGGAACGACTTTTGTATCAATTGGAGTAGATGCAAGGACAGTTCTGCGCAAGGCTTTGGGAGTTAGGCAACAAAGCCTTTGTGTCATGACCAGGCAGGTAAAAAAGAAAGAATCTTAATCAGGTTTTTAGTATGTATTCATTGGTCAAATGACCATCCTTTCAAATTCAGTGGAGGAAATCTCCTTTTGAAATGATTCAACCATAGAAAAGAGGAGTTAGGAAAAGTTCCATCTGTAGGTAAGGATAGGGACCCTTGAGGGTGGCTCTCTGTTCCATGTATGTAAAGGCAGATGGTCTTCTCTATTGCTTTTTTTTCTCCAAACTTTGAAGTATTAGTAATTGCCTTTCTTATTTTGAAATGCAATGCCTCCTGCCACTCCTTATCATACCCATTCGTTATCAATGCATTGGAAACTACAATGACTCCTAACAGATAAATAGGTTTATCATATGTTTCTTCTTCTTCTTCTTGAGGATACTGTCCAACACCCCAATACAGGGGCCAACCGGACAGGGGAGAGTTGTACTTCACCAACGTACGTGGTCGTGTATGTACATGTAGATATGTGACCACAACACCGGGTTTTCACCCTTCTCTTTTCGATTAAGTGCGTGGATTCTTTTACATGCTGAGGGGTTTCGGTCTCAACACGGGACCTCCAGCTTTACATCCTATCCGAGGGACGAGGTAATGGGGATAAAGTGCCTTACCCAAGGACACAACCGCCTATCCGGTGCGGTTTATCATACATGTATGATACATATAAATTTAGCGAACATACATAAAATTGTCATATATTATTACCAGTTGTCAATCAAAGGCATTTGTAATTATGTATTTCTTAATACCTGTAAACTAAAATTTGTTGAAGCAGTTTTTTGAGTCTGAAAATTGAATGTTTCTTCTTCTTCTTCTTCTTCTTCTTCTTCTTCTTCTCCTTCTTCTCCTCTTCCTCCTCCTCCTCCCCCCTCTCCTCCTCCTCCTCTTGGTGTTGTTTCTGTTTATTTCTGCTGGGATCCTGCTTGGAATATAAGCCATAAGTGTTTCAAGTAATAAATAAGCATATTGATATAGGTATTGGCTAACATTTACCTTAGTTAAAAAAGTCTGAGCCGCATGATTCCCCATGCTACCAGTGTCTTTGATGAGGTCTAAAACTGAAGCCCTGAAAAAATTGTATTTCAAAATGATTATTTAGTGCTTTAAAAAAGTGAAAATCGTAAGTTGACCAGATTCTATTGCCCATTTCCTCCCATAGACTTACTGTGTGTACACCTAGGTTAATAAAACTCGCCCCAAGTTTTATTGTGTATTCATGTATAACTTGCCATTGGCAGTGTAACTTTCCAAACTTTTGTATTCTAGGGTGTTTATTTGTCCATTTGAACACTACTATGTAGCTCAGATATCAAAGTTTGACAATTTTTTAAATTGAAGCTCCACAATGTTAGCCTATCACTTTAATATACCCTTTCAAGACGATTGGGGGGGGGGGCGGGCTTTTCCCATTGAATGGGTGTGGGAATGTCAGCACCTCCCAGCATCTCATAAAATGAACACCAAACTTGTACTGTAATTCAAAATGAACTGGTTCTCCTAATGGGCTGGATATCTCTCTTTAACAAGAACGTCATTGATATGGTTCATATAGTTATAAATGCAAAATTTAAACAGGTGGAAAGTCAGATTATTGTTCTTAGAAAACCGTACTTCCCACCTTACATTTTACACCTGTATTTTCCTTAGTTTTAGATGATCACTGACCATAAAACAACAAATATCAGGATGCAAATCGGAACTCAAGGATGTCCGAGCTGCTTGGCAAAAGTTCAGCACTTTTCACAGTGCCAGGAAATATATTGGCACATTTGTTAGTTCAACATTTTTTTTTTTTTTCGGGGGGGGGGGGGTTGTTTGTTGCAATTTTTTTGCGACATTCACGAGATGATGCTTGCATCATTGTTGATACATCAGCTTGCTGTTTGACAATTTGATGGTAGGCAACTGTGTGAAAAAAGTTGGTGGACATACAACCAATAGCGCATTCACACGTGTATAATTAACATTAAATTCCACGCACTGAGAATCTTGCTGTAGGATTGGTTGAAAGTTAAACACATGATGAAGCGTAATATTGGTGAAAGTACTGAACATTGTGTTTTGCTGATCTCTTCACAATCTATAGAATTCCAATGCATTATCAGTATTTATGAATATATGTGCGAAATGAAAGTGCATTACACCTTATGAATTTGGACTATCAATTTCCCCGACCCTAACCAAAACATTACCCATGTAGAGAAGAATTTTTTTCTCTCTTAAAGTAGGGAAGTAAATATCCTTCTCTTTGTATAGTAGAGTCTATGGCTAAATGGTTTCAGGTGTGGAATACAAAGCAAATAATCACCTTTTGGTTTCAGGCGATGGGACAAACTATCACTTCCTTGGTGATCTGAATATATACACTATTTATCTTTACTCAGCTTTGCTTTGGAAAGAAAGCTACATGTACATCCAGATTGCCTCGATGTGAAGTTCATCTCATCACCTTCGCTACTCTCAGTTCCAGACCATGCAACTTTTTCTCCCTCCAGAGTTGCAGTGCGGGTGCAAAGCACCCACACTGTATGCGACGCAGTCCCAGAAAACTAGTCTTAGTTCAAGACAGTCAACTGATAGAAGGCCTAATTTCTCTAGGAAATAGGATCAGTTCTTGCATCTGGAAGCCAGACTACACCTTCACCAACATTTATTATTTGCTTACTGTGACAGACTATGACTATGACTGTTCTAAATTATTATTTTTTCTACCATGTGTGATCATTTGCAATTATTTGGGTTGTGTAGAGTATCTCACAATTTGTAAAAGGATTTAT
>JZLH01S0597213.1:8891-35566 GCA_001188425.1 Eucidaris tribuloides
TTAGGGTTTTTTTATCTGAAAGTCATTAATTAGTATATTTTCAATTTGTTGGGGATTGTATTGAATCTGAACTGTATATGTAAGTTGGTTTTGATATAATGTTGGCAGATAAAACTTCAAAATTTACACAAATGTGTGACATTGATAGTAGTTATTGTGCTGGGCATGTAGATGGACAAAAATTAAGTACTTAGTGCAAGATAATTAGATTATGCTGTTGATTTGAGGTTTCGATTCTCATTGATTTGAAGGAATATTTCAGTCTGATGACAAAATATGTTGAATAAAAGTAAAAAAGTCTCGAGAAAGTTTGAGAATAATTAGACATGTAAGAGTAAAGATACTAAATTTTTCATAATTCCAAAGATCATTAAAAATTTGCAACATTGCCAAATTCACTGTAAGCAACCCTTTATTAGTTCTGTACACAAAATATCAATTGATATTTATATTTGTGATAATTTATGCTTGTACACACTTAATTTATGTAGAAAATCATGTAAAAAAGTGTAAGTCCAAACTTACATGTCACACAGAGATTAAGAAAATGAAAAATGATATATAATAAAATGATATAGTTTTTCAGTCATAAAATAAAAATGTATCAATGACCATTCAGTTATATTTTGTCTGCCAAAGAAATAAAGGGGTGCTTGTATTGAACAGCACAGCAAAGTTTTAATGATTGTAAGAATTTTGCAAAATTGTTTGTTTCTTAAAAGCCCATTTTTTTTTCAAACTTTTAATGTTTATCCCAGAGCAACTTGCTAACAGCTTGGAATTCCCCTCTAAATAATGTGAAATTTATAATGTGATTTATATCATTTAGAAATAATCAAGTTGTGGTCTCTTCTTTCAAGGTGTAAATATTTTCCTTTTATGTGAATTGGCTTCTGTTCTAATGTATATATAGTTGGCTATAATGTACAAGTCAAATTTGCATACAAAATAATTGTATTCCTTATTGTAAATGATTTAAAATGGACACTGCTATCTCAGATACTTGTGGTTTACTATGCTACATGTAAAGTAATAAAACTTACCTAATTTTGCATGTTTGAGTTTAGTGTAGAATTGCAAATTTGCATTCAAATCACTGAAATAGTACTGTTAAGTAGATATGGAAAGTTCAACTTCACATTTAAAAACAACTTTTTCATTATCATGTGCATTTCCTCTAACCAATTTGTTGTGTTATAATGGAAGTTTGGCTCAGAGTTAATGAAATAAAGGTTAAAAAGATCAACTTTTGCCAGTTATGCAACTGAAATTACAGTTTGGCTACCCCCCCCCCAAAAAAAACAACAACAACAAACAAACAAACAAACAAACAAACAGAAGCACTATCTAGATAGTGGTGTGATAAGCTTTGTTTGTAAGTTTTTTGTAACCATTATCTTTTAAACAGAAGACAATTTATATCTTCTTTAACATGTCACATCCGTGTCGACCTGATATTTCTTTGGGTTTCTCATCTTTAGTTAGCGGATGACTCCATTTCTCCTGGAAAAAAAGTACTACATTTCATAGAAAAAACTATTGACCTCAAACAAGAGTAAGATTGACTGTTATAAAATTTTATGTACATCTACATACAGCCTATTTCTGCATATTTTGTATACGTTTGTACGAGGAATGGTGGTTGATTTATTTTTTGTTTAATTGTACTTGACCGTTTCTGAAGATCTGTTTTGGGGTCTATGAGGACTTGTGCTGGTTTGCCAAATACACCATATTTCTAGTTTGGTAAAATAAATTTCTAATGTACTCCATGTTTTGTATCCATGTTTTGTATAATTACATGTAACTACCAAGTAATTCAATTTTGATTACAGGGTTTCCCAGAAGAAAAAAATAACATACAGGAAAAGTCAATATTCCTTTTATAAGTTGATCTTATTGAACTGCAGAGTACAAACTCCAGAAAGACTGGAACGAACACATCCGTTACTCTAGACTAGTATTAACAATGATTATATGGATTTGGATTAGCTTTAGCATTAATATACACTTGTATTTCCATGAATATGTACTTTACTTCTATATATAGTTCTATTTTCATCAGTTGTAATATACATGTATTGTTTATGTAGAAAAGCTGCATTATTTTGTCTGTGACTGTTTGTATCTTTTATTGATGATTGTAAAGTTACATATATTTGCAAATGCATGGTTATTTTCTTCTGAGTAATGATGGAACAAGCATTGAAGTGTCTGGTCTTCGTGGAACTTGTACATTTACTTTTATGACAATTCATATTTATAACAATTATGCAAATTACCTGTAAAGGTACTGTCATTTTGGAAACTAAATTTCTGGCATATCTGAAGAGATATTGTGAAATTCTTGCATAATTTTGTAACAACTAAAAGTTGTCATTTTATTTTCAGCAACTGTTTTGAAGTTGATCATATGACTTAAGGTAAAAAATTTTTGCAGAGTGTATCACATGAAATTCTTTGGGGATTTATGGTACAATTAAAACTGCAAACAGGTCCAATACTTATTTATTTAAAGAATCTTTTGAGATCTACAATTTCTTCAAAGAAATATCACTACAATTTCTTCAAAGAATATCACTTGATCTTCTATGCATAATTTGTCTTGTTTAATCATTGAACATGCAAAACTTATGATAGGCACAGACTATTGGAAACAATAGTCAGGCAGTTTCTTTGGAAAATGTCATGTTCAAGTAAATCACAGTATCTCTTCATACAGCTAATGAACTTGTAAATGTAAATTTTCTGATAAGATTTCCATGTACATAATAAAAACATATCAGAAAGTTGTCTTTATTTAGGTTTGATTTATTCAGCTATTGCAATCACATAAATATATCTATATATATTCAACATTTGTATGTTCATAATCCATTGTCAACAATACTACTATAATAAATTTCCAATTTATATAAATTAATTTGCCTCTGTCATGCTTTCATTGTTCCTGTTATAGTGTTGGTTTATTTGCTTATGACTTGTAACATTCCTTCTTCATCATTTGAGAATGAGAAGAGTGTTACAGCTGTGATATAAACCCTTGAAGATACTAACATTGTAGAAGCACCATTTAAGAAGTTGTCAAACTTTGTTATCTGACCTCATGATAGTGTTTAAATGGACTAAATATACACCTTAGAACACAAAACTTAGACAGTAATGCTGTCAAGTACCAAAATATACAGATGAATTTCAGTCTGACTTAATCACCGGCACTGGAGAAAAAGTCTATGACACAGCAATCTTTGGGGGAAAACTGGAATGGGCGGTCATTAAATTTCACTTTTTAACCCATATCTGCCGATGGCATTTTACTGTGTAAACTATCTATATATGCCGGGCCGTAAAAGGGACATTCAAGCCGCCTTCATAAAAACAAGCATTGTTTTACTGAAATGCATGAACTAGAATGGGCAAATTATGTATCAATGTAAACTACAGATTATAATTTGTAATTTGAACAATCCATCAATTCTATCATCATCATTGGTGAGTAAATCGAGTCATATTAATATCATATGAATAACATTCTACGGGATTCCCCGTAGATTGGCGATAGTGACGTTTAACCCTTCTATGGATTTTCCCGTAGATCAGCAGATATGGGTTAAAGCACTTAACTCTGGATTTGCCTCATTTTGGAGGTGAAGTCTGGGTTCAAATCAGGTTTCTTATTCAATTTGTAGTTTTTACACAATAGGCACACCCCTTTCATGCAAAGAAGGTGTAAATGACTCACTTGACACACCAGCAGGGTATTATATGGAGTTAAGAGGATTAAAGGCAGGGGATCTCTTTTGCATGCCTAAAAATTAACAATGTGTAAATACAATGACATTTAGAAGAAAATGTCATTTGGGAACCTTTAGCAAAATATAGGAGCTAGAAACTCAGTTTTAGTGGAATTATAGTGACCGTTAGACTCTGATTTGCATTTTTTTCTCGCGAGCAAAAAATTCCTGCCATAGAACGTACACTAAACGGCTATTGTTTTCCTTTCGCATTTTTCAAATTCTAGGCAATAACTGACCCCCAAATTTCATAGACATGGCCTTCATCAATAGCCTAAGGGCATGGATTATCTTTTCCTGGTCTGTGAGGATGTTTGCAAATGAGATCCACTGCCTTTAAGGGGGAGAAGTAAACCCCTGCTCATTGTCTTCAGTGCATTTCTTGATCTGTGCAAGTTGGCAAATGAAGCAAGCCAAGGATTACCGGTATTTTGAAGTACAATTTCTTCAGGGCTTCATTTTTGGACCTTATCAGAGACACATAATGAAGGATTATTATGTCACTCAGAATTTTGTTAGAGACAAACATACATGTAGCATGAAGAAGTATGTACACATGTACCTCACAATTTTTTTAGAACTTGAAACATTGTTAAAATGTGCCCTTGAGAAAAAGGTTGTTAACACTGTACAGACTCTGAGCATTAGCACCCTTTTCCTTCTCATTGATGTGGAGTTAATGCCGTTCTCATTCTCCACTTGAATCGTATTCATGGAAAATAGCAAGTTCCAAAGTGGTCTTCTACTGGGGTGAAACTAATTCTAGAATCAACTACATGTACACTGTTCAAGGTTCGACCCATATTAGTCATGCATACTGCTTGCCATAAACTACAATAAAAGTGGACATTTGAGCATGATTAATTCTTTGCATTCAGCTGTGTTAAATGAACTTTGTGTTCTTATTTCTCAGATGATAATGACTGTTTACCAAGCGATTACAGAAAACGAGGAAAAAAAATCACACTTGTGTCCAATGAAACTTGAGTTCAAAGATATTAGGTACTGACAAATTTTCATGGTTGAAACATTGATTTTATGGAACCTACATATACCCTACCCAAATCTATCCATCTACACATTTTTTAACACATGCATTTACACGCATGTTTTACTTTTGGCCTCCAGCTTATGCTGTGCAAAATAAATGAAAAATTTTACATTGCAAAATACATGTATTCCACATTTACAGTACACCTATCGGTGTACGTAATTCAAAACTCTGTTTCGCAACTTATACATGTAATTGTAAAGGAATAGATGTAGGATCATGACAAATAGGTAACTACTATATAAATATATGTGCTTAGCTTCTTATATTTTGATATATCATGGTAATAAAAAGCCAACTATAAAGTGAATGCACATGGACTTCCAATGCATTTCACATAACACCAACTTACGGTGCAATTTTTAACTCTTAACGTGCCGAAGTCGTAGATCTGCACCAAATAACACCAAGTCCACAGAGGCTTAGATCCTCTGGCACATTACAAGTTAAGAGACACATTAAAACATTATTTTTCATATTCCTGAATGCAAACTTTGCATAGTTATACATAATTCACTGATAAAATACATGAATTAATACATACTAATTGCACCTACACATGATTGCAAATAATGCAGCTTTACAAGCATGAATAATGGTATACAGAATTCAATTTACACAGTGTAAATATATTCATATATGATATAATTATAGTTACATGTATTAGTTTTATGTTACATGTCAGGAGGTTGTGAGTAAGGCCCTACAAATGGCAAAAACTGACCCCAAATTTCTCAGAAATTTGAGGTGAAAACAATACCTTCTTGAAACTTTTTAGGTAGGGAAACACAATACATTACACAGGGGAGCTGGGTGACTGATTTTGCCCCCAAAATGGCAAAAGAGCCCTCATAATTTGCACAACGGCCCCTTTAAATTGCCATAGGGTGCGATAAAAAAGAGAGTATCTGTTATGTTATGAAACAAAAAGTAGCCCCCATAAAGAAAATTTAATTTTCTCCCTGTTTTCAGTTAGATTTCACACCCCATATTAAAAATAAATTTCAAATGAACTAACAAACTACTACTAAATAAATAATAAAAATAAATATAAAAATAAATGTATGAGTAGATAAAAGAATTCATCAAATTTCCTCATAGAAGTTCTTGATTATTGACATGTGAGTTATCTTCTCTGTAAGTTGTATGACACTCTCATAATCTCCCACATTTACTGTAATACTGGGTTAGCAATTAAAAAACAAATTGGAGGAATCATTTAAGTCATGAATTAAATCAATGAATTAATTTATTTTAGTTGAATTCACTGATTTTTTTTTCAACAACAAAAATTATAATTCAAATCAATTATTTAAATCATCACTGATTTAAATCACAAATTCCATGTTGTAAATCTCAAAACCTTGACCAACATTTAATGGTCTTGCATAATTTTTGCCGTACTCTCTGTATTTAATCCTGGAGGCCGCTTCTTCCAGTATATGAGAGCAAATGCAGGATCTGTTTTACTTTAATCACCCAAATGAAAGAATGACCCCACTGGACTTGAATTATATACTGCTTTCTGGCCTGCGGCAATGTCACCAGGCTACACTGGGTGACAGCAGCTTTATGGCTAACTAACTAGATTCAAGTATCCAAGACTGAAGTTCTAATTCTGAGCCCATTACATACTTTATAACCCTGCCAATCTGGAGGAATATTCAAACAGATCAAGTATTTGATCTAATTATATTCAAGACTTAGCTACCTCCATGATGAATAAACAGAGTACAGCAAAAATCATGCTTGGCTAGTTGGTGCTGCATGATGACACTGGCCAGAGCATTCACAACAAAGCAATCACTCACGCATGCACACAACAAACTCAAATCTTGGACAAAAGCAATTTTGACACATTTTCCTAAATTGATTGCCAAGCAGTCACTTGTGACTAAATGTAAATAGCCAAGATACTACATGTAGATGAAAGGAAATGATCAAAATATCATTCCTAGGGCTGAGTCATGACGGTCGTTTACCGTTTAAACGCCCGTCAGAGGGTGTAAACGTTTACAAATTTCCGTGTATGTGTAAACGATTTTTACCCTTTTTTCTGTTCTAAAACGAGACATCCAAAATCAAACTCCACAATTTCTTTTTATCGTAATCTGGAACTTAATATTAGCGCTAATAATTTCTGATCCTAAAAAACAAACTCCCAACGATCCTTTCTAGCATAATGCGGAACTTAATATTAGCGCTAATAATTTTTGATCCTAAAAAACAAACTCCCGACGATCCTTTTTAGCGCAATACGGAACTTGATATCAGAGATGCCAACCTTCAGTACTCTAAAATCGTACTGAAGTTGCCTAAAAATCGTATTTTACTAAGAAAAGTCGTATTTTGTAATAGACTACATAATTGTTGCAAGTCAGACCCAGGCCAGAACATGCATGATGCAGAAATGTGTTTCCAAACTACTCTGACTGTACTCACCTCAAAATCAATGGCAAAATTGCTCCTTCTCTTCAGTCTTTGACTTTAAAAATAATTAATTTTTTCCTTCTTCAGTGTCCAAACTATTCCTCATTATGTCTTTTTTCTTGCTATTCTTGGTTTGTACAATACGATTTAGGGGCCAACTTGACCGTAACTTCTGAGTTGCACTCCCGTTGACAAGTACCATACACACTAACACCAATATGTATGAATGGGACTGGAGAGCTTTGTACACACAAACTCTATGGACTGTATCACTGTAAATCACTGGATCACCTGAGAATGCGTGCGTGCTACCAGCACGCACGCACTTGATAGGTCAATGTACAGCCACTGATCTCCACACATGGGGATCACAGAGAGATCATCACACTTTCGCGTGCGCACACTGCAAAATACATTTACAATATACAAACTGCATAGCACGTGCGTGTACAGATCACTAACAAAGACTTCATATATGGAAAGCCAATGGGACAAAAACAGGATAATGACAGAAAGTCAGGAAATCGTATTTTTGATGGCCAAAATCGTACTGCCGTATTTTGGGTGAAAAAACGTAAAAATACGGCAAAAACGTAACGGTTGGCATCTCTGTGATATTAGCACTAATAATGTCCGACTCTGAAAAAACAAACTCCCGACATTTCTTTTCAACATTGATTTGCCGACTTGACAAAATCGTTTAAACGGTAAACACCCGTTTAGGAGCACCATTTAAATGGAAATTTTATTAAACAGGATGACTCAGCCCTAATCATTCCCTCATATCAGTTTTACAATATCCTCTTTTTGATTTTATGAGATTTGGGATTGAATTTAGGTTTTGTCTTTTCTGCCTCACACTGTATACCAACAGACGATCTCGGTCAGCAGACAGGATACATGTTCTACAGTTACACTACGTGTATATGGAATTGCATTTTCATCAAGAATCTTGCAGCTCCCCTCCTGCTGGTAATGAACACTCTCCGATGTCTTCACTTGACTCCATGATTGGTAACTCTGGAGCATTGCACAGTTTGTCACAGACCTCTTTGTCGTCCTTTCTCACACAGAGAGTGATACCGGATTGGTAGGCTGCGGGGATCTTGACATGGGTGGTGAACAGCCATTCCTTCATCAGTTGGAACACCTGGGAGTTGGGGAGGGGGACAGCTGTCTCCTCGTCAATCACATTGTGGACTTGATCTGAAATAGTCAATATAGAGATATGATTTGATTTGATTAAATTCGATTAGATATTAATGTAATTCTTTTAAACTTCCATTTCATTATCTAGTAAAGAAATACATCTAAAGCTCTATGATCTGATTTAATTTGACTTATAGGCAGGGGAAGAGGGATCACTGTTTTCTTGTCAATCACATTGTGGGACTCGATCTGAAATAACAGATATGATTTGTTTAGATTGGATTTCATATCACCTGTATTTCTTCTGTTTATATTTCATTAGCTAATGATCAACACATTTGAATTAGTTCTATCATGGATGTCTTTATCTCATTACGTATACTTACACATAAAATTTAATGTAGATCTGTAATTTCATTACTTTGATTTTATCTTCAATTCATTGTGATTATATTTTATTAACTTATGAATACAACAACACATTTGATTCAGCTCTACGACTTCACTAGATTTGATGTAATATACAGTCTATTGTGGAGTGCCACTCTAAGTACTACAGTGTAATGCAAATTTCCCTCACCACACTTTGACAAGTGACCAATTCGAAGTAGTGGTACACATAGTTAAGGGAATAAGATAAAGGAAATCTGCAAATGGTGGATTTAAAACTGATTTTAAAAGTAGTTGTTCATCATTGGTACTCCAGCAAACAGGAAAGGGCATTTGCCCTGCTCTCATGGCCAAGGGCCCCCAGTTCCCTTTACTTCGAACAGGATGTTTTAATTGTATTTCTTGCTTGTCAGCCAGTTGATCAACTACTCACACTATGTTGTCCCACCCCCCCCCCCCGATAAAAAAAACGATCCACATGTTTTACACTCTGCTAGCATCCACCCCCTTTTTAAAATCATAATGCCACTACTCCCCAAGCCAGGTAAAGGTTTGTCAATGAGGACATCTCACCTAATACTTTCATCTCTCTCCACCTCACATCCGAATGATGTTCTATCTTCCTTAGGTCCACATCAGCAGTCAGTCTACTCATGATATCAGAACGCGTATCTGGATAGAATGGTAAAAAAATAAGTTTGCACAAATTCAACACTTTTCATAATTCATGTATAATTCAGATTTTGTTTTAGCGTTTATTGCAGGGGTATTTCTAGCATTATTTCAGTTGTTGGAAAATGTCAAAACTAGAACACTTTAAGTGGGATTGAAATAAGAGTTCATGATTTAAATACATGCTGTAGTAAGTATATCAACAGTTATTACCTTTTGAAGGTCAACTGATAGTGACAAGCTATTTTGTTTGTATTTAATATTTCATCTTCTTCCTGTTTTTAAAAATAAAGTCACTCAATGGTCTTCTAAGGATAATAATCAGTCTAAAGGTTAGTGATATGTCAATCAAACCACTCCGGATAGTTTGGAAAAAAAAATGATCCTTGGCCATATTTTTCTCCACTGAGATTCTGAATACTTTAATGTGACATAATTATCCAATCAAAATGTATTTTCCAGCACAAGAATTATAGCTGTTGCATAATCAAGATTTGTACAATGCACTCTGTTCATACACCAGAAATATACAGAAGATCACAGGACTTATCTTTGTAAAGTTCTGTTTACACCTAAAATATCACGGGAAGTTTCTTACATTCTAGAAATTGTGGGCAGTTTAGCAGAAAGTTTTCAGGGAAGTTTTGTGAAAGTACCTTCAGAGTTTAGAGTTCATTATTAGCCCTGCGGGGGGGGGGGGGGGGGGAGGGGGCACACCATGCACGTGTGAAAAAAACGCATAAAAGGGTTGTTTTTTCACGGTCGGGCCATGTAAGCGTGCACAGTAAAGAGGGAATAAAAAATCACCAAAATCAGGAAAAACCCGAAAGGGTACACATTCAACAGAAGGTTTACTCTAAAGTCTTTTCAGACTTGAAAACTTCTTTAGGATACTCAACAAGTTTACTTTAAAAGGGTATCTTTTAAGACTTAAATACTTGTTTACGGTAGTCTGAGATCGACAGATAATTACTTGTTCAGGGTCCACTTTAAAAGTGGCCCCCTGGGACTATTAGCATTATCAACTATGGCTAATATGCTGTTATATTTCTACCACGGAACTAAAAGTAGCTTTATGATTAGCAGTTTAAACAACATACCAGAAGAACTGATGGACTACATAGCTGTTCCATGACTATTTCTTTCTTCTCCACTACCAGAGGATTGCACATATAAATCTTGGTGTCATCAACACCGTAGATCATTTGATGGTGCCATGCGTCTGGCACCTGGTACCCTGAAGGTACCACCCGCTGTAGATTTAATGTGGCCAGTGGTACAGCACCTGAAATAGTGAAAACAGCAAACAAAAGAGAGACAGTAAATGGATACAAATGGATCAATGGATCAAACAAGATTTAGATACTTATGGCTGTTTTGGGGGCTCATTGTAAAAGAAAGAACACATCAAAAAGGTAAAATGTATCTACTGTTTCAAATTAATAACTCCATACTGGTACAGACCAATCAATGTTCATTGACAATTTGACATGCAAAACTTTAAAAGTAGGTTATATATCAGCTATTTGCAATTCAATCATAAAATCACCTATTTGATTAACAGTGTTGTATCTGAGGCCGGCTCACCCGAGGTCAAGGACGAGGCCAAGGATTTTTCTCCGAGGTCAAGGACGAGGCCAAGGCTCTAAAAAAGGCCGAGGCCGAGGACAAGGCCAAGGATTTTTCTCCAAGGACAAGGACAAGGCCAAGGCCGGAGAGGCCCGAGGCCGGACCGAGGCCAGATTTTTGGGGCCAAGGCCGGATGAGGCCAGACATTTTATAGCAAGGCAGGATCAAAAGAAAATATGTCATTTCATGTTCTCTACTGAAGGTTACATTGTTTGTGTTGATTCTTATTGTTTAATCTCATGGTATGACCCCTCAACTCTCCATACAACACACGCATACACTTATATCCATAGACATTACTGGAGCTCTCCTCATTCTCATTTGTGAACTTTGTGTACTTGTCTTATCAATGTATGACTATCAGACTATGCCTTATTTGAAAATCACACCCAGCCTACAGTGCACAGTTGATACACTCACAAGACAAAGAAAATTTGTTATAAAGTAACAATAGTAGCAGTTTGTCATGTTTTAGCAGACATATCTACATATCTTCACACTAGCATGCACAATCACAAACAAACATGGACCTGAACATTCAATTATGAAGACTATGTGCAGTTTTATTGGCTTTCATGGCTTAATAACCTATCTCTGCCGGGGTATTTTGGGCCTGTAAGGCCCCCCTTCAGATCTCGGCCGAAAAAATGTGATATTAGAATCAATTTCTAATGTATTTTATTGTTTTTGTAATCTCATATGTATTTCTTTGTTTTTTTTTCTTTGTTTTTTCGCTCTTTTATTGTTTTTTCAATGAAATTTGTCGGTGACACTTATTATGCAATCATAAACAGCATAAAATTAAGTAATTTGAATCAGTCAAACCAAAAATATTCATACATTTATGATTTTGGGCTGAAAACACAATTTGTATTGAAATTGTACACAAAATCACGTTTTTGAGCAATTTTTGGTGCGACATGCATGTACAAAATTATGTGTATCTTTGGAACCGCGTACCGGGGCGTCGCAAATTTGGTTTTAAAAGATGTAGGAGACTTGGAGGAAAGTCATGAAACATCGCGGCGAAAGCTTTTCGCGTTGCGGACATATCGCGCAAAGTGTCGAGGGCTCCCACCCCCCGGCGGAGATAGGGTTAACTCTTGATTGTCTTCAATTCACACTCATTATCTACATGGGCAATTCCATGAATTATTGGACAAATCACAAATTATATAAATTGGTCTATCTCGAATTGTATTACATTTTAATGGTTTGAATGGGTATGAATCATGAAGAAACAATGGGAGCCATCATTTCTACTCCAAATTTTACGTCTTCAACAGCACCCTTTAGGAGAATCAGAACCATACATGAAATACCACATGTGGGACTAGTGTGACTAAATCTCAGTTTTATGAAAAATTATCATTTATTTTGCAGTTTTTTCCATACCAATAGCGTCTTCTCATTGTTTTGAAAGTAATAAAGCCCCACATATGCATACTAAATCTGAAAAAGACATGAATAAACGCAAATTTGTGTGGATGGACAAAATGTAACGTAACTAACCGTAATGTAACTAACCATGTTTTTGATGTTGTAGTTAAAACTGAAAAGATTTTTATCAATAAGTTATATATCAAATGACTTATCAAGATGCCAGAAATAGCATGAATATCACAGTTTGTTTCAGTTGAAAACAGGTTGAGGAAACTTTGAGGACAAAGACTTGTCTTTTTTTTTTTCATGTCCTCTTTACGTAATGTAACTAACCATAATTCTTGTTATTACCCACTGAAACATGTCTCATGATTTTGCTTGATGTTGTGAAGTAGTTGCCAGTCTAGAGAATTGACAGCACCAAAACAGAAAAATAATATGAAAGCATATTCATGTAAGAGCCAAATGTTGAGTAAAGTTTGTCATAAAGTGTAATGTAACTAATCACGGAATTGCCCACATGATAACTGGTGAATTGTACAGCAATACAGAAGAAATTTAGCCTCAAAGCCTTAAAAAAACTGTAGGCCTGTGCCATTTGCAGTTTCTCAAAATACGCTGGTGAAGCAAAATCATGTCAAGGCAGATGCGGGAAATCTTCAAACTATTAACCCACCTGATATATCATGAGAGGTTGTATTTCCGGACGGGTTGAGTACCCGGACACCGCACGTTAGCATACCTGCCAACCAGTACGATTTTTCCAGGGCAGTTCTGGTCTTATTACAGTTATTAGGCGGTACGGTAAACAATAAAAAGGTCACATAATAAAAAAAACTGAAATTAGAGTGCAAATGAGAAAAATATTTGAACCAGCAACACAAAGGTTTAATTATGAGAAAAACATGAATAAAACATACCTTTTTATCCGTCACTCACCAGTGAATGTAAGCACGTCATTTCCATTACAATTTGGGCATTGTATTAAAATCCCTGTAGTAACCAAGGCATTTGGTTTCATTTATTTTGGTCATTCATGTTCTATTCTTATTATAATCTATGTTTTTTGCTGTTGAAGGCACCGCCTAGTAACTGTAATAAGGATAGAACTGCCCTGGAAAATCGTACTGGTTGGCAGGTATGCGTTAGAACGGCGCTGTACGCGACGGGGAACAATCGCGCAAAGTTGCGAACAGAACACGGGTACGCAGCATTTACTTTTCTTCCCATAAATCTTGATTTCTCATGAAAATACTGACATTGATCATTACAAAATTACGTTTTATATTGGTAACATGTCCAGAAAAAATTCAAAAATTAGGTGTCCGGTTACTCAACTCCCCACCCTAATAGTGCTCAAGCGTAAGCATTTTACCCCTAATTTTACCCGGCCTCGCCCGAAAATTCTGAGGATTGACCCAAGTGTCCAAGGACGAGGCCGAGGATTTTCTCCGAGGTCAAGGACAAGGCCAAGGCCAGGATTTTGGCATCTAGGCCGGCCTCGAGGACCTCGAGGACTACAACACTGTTGATTAATATGCTAGCATCACAATGAAATAATAAAATGAAAGATGATTTCTTCTCACAACCCACACTGTTCATCACATCAAATCTCGCTTTTGATCACACTGTATGATACAGATGACACCCTATTTTGGTCCAAATTCCTTACAACCCAAAATATCTCCAAATGCTACTCCCCCCTCCCCCATCCTTTTGATGAAGAAGTAAAAAAAAGTAGAAAAAAAAGAAAAAGGAATTTGGAACTGGAAGTTGGTCAGCAGGGCATTGCAAATTATTAAAATGTGTATTGTTACAAATCAATTCTATCTTAAATGAAGAAATGATATCTTACAAGTTAAAGCCCAAGTTTAGTTTTGGGATTTGTATTTTTATTTAAAAGCTTTATGCCCAAAGGTCATATCACACCAATAACAGATTCTGAAATGACTTTATTTTTTTTTAATTAATGAAATATCTCGGGGGGGGGGGGGACCCCAAGATTTTCGACTACATGCTACAGTACAGCATCCAAAGGGTTAATAACGTGTTAAGGTTATCTGAATTATACCTCAGCTGAAAGATCAGAGTCTAATCTTTCTGTAACAAGAAAGAACACGTCAAAAAAGTTAAAATGTATCTACTGTTTCAAATTAATAACTCCATACTGGTACAGACCAATCAATGTTCATTGACATGCAAAACTTTAAAGTAGGTTATATATCACCTATTTGTAATTCAATTATATTTGATTAATGTGCTAGTATCACAATGAAATAATAAAATGAAAGATGATTTCTTCTCACAACCCACACTGTTCACCACATCAAATCTCACTTGTGATCGTAAGATGCTGATGAAGACAAAAATTAACAAGTACCACATCAAAGAAGAATGTTTCAAAAATCACATCAAAGAAGAATGTTTCAAAAATCACATCAAAGAAGAATGTTCCAAAAATCACATCAAAGAAGAATGTTTCAAAAATCACATCAAAGAAGAATGTTCCAAAAATCACATCAAATAAGAATGTTCCAAAAATCACACTGTATGATACAGATGACATCCTATTTTGGTCCAAATTCCTTACAACCCAAAATATCTCCAAATGCTACTCCCCCCTCCCCCATCCTTTTGATGAAGAAGTAAAAAAAAAAAAGAAGAAGAAGGAAGTTGGAACAGGAAGTTGGTCAGCAGGGCATTGCAAATTATTAAAATCAAAAAACATTTCATCAGGACTCCACACTCACTTTTTTTTTCTACTTCCCTTTTGGACAAGTGAAATTTTCATTTTCAGATTTTTACTTACCCACATAAAAGATTGGCTTGCCCGAAAAAAAATAATAAAATAAACTAGAGCAATTCGGCTGCACGCAGCCGATGGAGTATGCCTCCGCACCCCCGTCCAATTCCAAACTTTAAATGTACGGGGCATCATGACCTTTGACCGTTCAACTCTGAAATCTCATCTATGCCCCATAATACATACTTCACCCAAGTTCAGGGTTGGCAATTTCCTGGGAAATACCTGTATTTCCCACCCAGGCAGGAAATACTGGGAAATACTGGGAAATACTGGGAAATACTGGGAGATACGTGGGCAATACCTGGCAGTGTACTCTTGAAGTTGTACAGAGTCATCTAAGAAGGTTATTAATGCCCTTCATTTGGGCTCCTCTTACACAAACCCACCTTGAACTGATAAATTTCAGATGAAAAGACTGTTGGAAACATCTTTTCAATTATCATTTTTTAGTTATCATCCTTCAAGAAATAACTTTTTTATAGTATTTCCCAGTATTTCCCGGTATATCCCGTTTTTGTCAAAAATAGCAAGGTGGTATTTACCACCCGGTATTTACCGCCCGGTATTTACCGCCCGGTATTTACCGGCCAACCCTGCCCAAGTTACATCAATATCTGATAAGCCGTTCTCATGTAATCGTGGTAAAGACACTAAAGTATGGAGCATGGTGACCTTCGATCTTCGACCTTTAACCCTGAAATTTGGTCAGTTCATTGGTGCCTTATAATACATACTTCACCCAAGTAACATCAAAAAACGGACTCGCCATTCTTAAGTTAACCTGGTAACGAGCCCAAATCTGACATCTATGAGGCCTTGTGACCTTTGACCTTTGACCTTCAACTCCAAAATCTAATCAGTTCATTAGTGCTGTATAATACATACGTCACCCAAGTTACATCAAAATCCAACATGCCTTTCTGAAGTTATCATGGTAACGAGCCCAAATCAGACAAGTTTTAGGCCCTGTGACCTTTGGGCTCCAAAATCTAATCAGTTCATTGGTGCCTTATAATACATACTTCACCCAAGTTACATCAAAATCCGACAAGCCGTTTTCAAGTAATATAGGTAACGAGCGCAAATCAGACATATTTTAGGCCCGATTAGCCGTTCTCAAGTTATCGCGGTAAGTAACAAGCCCAAATCAGACATATTTTAGGCCCGGTGACCTTTGACCTTTGACCTTTCAGCTCCAAAATCTAATCAGTTCATTGGTGCCTCATAATACATACCTCACACAAGTTACAAGAAAATCTGATTAGCTGTTCTTAAGTTATCGCGGTAACAAGCCCAAATCAGACATATTTTGGGCCCGGTGACCTTTGACCTTTTAGCTCCAAAATCTAATCAGTTCATTGTTGCCCCATAGTACATACTTGGTCCTAGTTACATCAAAATCCGATTGGGGGTTCTTAAGTTATCGCGGTAACGAGAACCGGTAACGGACGGACGGAAGGACGCATGGACGGACAACCCAAAAACATTGCGGAGGTATGAAAACATTAAAAAATCATTTCTCAACTATTTTACCCACTACGGCCCTTGTTTTGAGTTTGTTATTTTAATTTTGGATGTTGCAAAAGGTATAATTTAAGAGATGAAAGAGTTGTAAAATAAAATACTGGTATGATAAACAAAATAATGCTGAAGCTTAGTATTAAAGGGACCGTAAAGTCGCAAGTCGTGGGCGTTTGGACCTGGCCCGACTCTCGGAAAACGAGCGCGCACGAATTGTGTGCAATTCCCTATGCAGCATGTATTCACCCGAAGAAAGGCGAACTAAGCCCAACTGACCCTCATCGGCAATTCTGTTCGCAGCTCCGCGATTGTTGCTACGCACCACTGAACTCTACACTACGTAGCATAGAGTTCAGTGTTACGCACTGCCTTGCAATAGGGGCAAGCGGAAGGTAAATAAACGTACATGGATTACGAGCGGCGCGTCCCTTTAATTGAACAAAAAATTTCACACAGATTTTGTTCACTAATTGGTAAGATATTTTTACAATACACGTTTTGCTCATTTGATGATTAAAAGATTTAATCCGGTAAGTAAATTTGAACATTTGAACTTTTACTTGCCCAAAATGTAAATTTACATTTGCCCTGGGCAAACATGCAAGTGCTAGTGTGAAGTCCTGATTTAATGCACACATACTGTTCCTACACTGGCTTTTGTTGTCACCACCCCTTATTAAGAAAATAATGACTAAGCCACTGGGACCAGTTTGCTTGAAGTCCTGAGTCATTTTTTGTCCCAGTCTGTCTCTGTCCACATGTTACAGAGTGAGAACAAAGAGTGCAAGGAAGATTTTTTTTTGGGAGGGGGGGAGGAGGGGAGGGGGAAGGCTCAGGAGTGTACCCGACATGCATATAACTGGTACCTTGCCTCATCCAACCCCTTAACCATTGTGAAAGATCAACATCCCTTCTCGGATGAAAGGAGAAGAATCGAGAAAACACTTTGGAGTCGGTAGATCTGTTGAGGCCGTCGATCAGGTCCTCATGTGTTGCCCCGGCAACGCTCCTGGAATGGAGGTAGTCTGGCACCGGAGCATCCTCCGCACGCAGCCTGGTATTGACATGTTGGCTGACATCATCAGGAGAGTTGGGTAATCCAAGTACACTCTGAAATTCATAAAAAAGTATGAAAAATGATCAAATATACTTCTTAAAGGGCAGTGAAATGATTAGGAGAATAAAAATGCCTGTCGATCCAAAGATGTATCAATGGATACACCAGCTGGAGTGCAACTCCTAGCTAGAAGGATTTATTTTGAATCTGTTTACTTATTCCAAATCAAGCATGAACATACAGTACTAGCATTTTGTTTCTAGAGTCGATACAATTAGACCCACAGAAAGCCACAGTACTGTACATATTTGTTTGTCACAAGGCATACTGATGGAAGTTATTTTAGAATCAATGAGTTAACTTTTGACTACCAAATTTTCACAGTATAAATCCTTGCACAGTTTACTTGATTCTAGAATACATGTAGTTTCACCCAAAGTTGAGAACTGCCTCCAATCATGTAATTTACATTTAAATGGCTCATTTCAGAACCTGACAGAACACTTTACTGAAAAAAATAAAACAATAAACTAGGAAACAATCTTGTCACAAAATCTACTACCCCACTACAATAATAAAATAACTTTGCTTTCTAAGTATTGTATTGAAGGCCACAAGTTCCACAGCCAAGGCAGAGGCCAACAAAAATTGATTCTGGCCTCAGATACAACACTGCTATGCTGACCTGCATAGAATTAAGAGTAGGACATTCCCACTGAGAATCAAAGAAATCAATTAATTAAATATTATGTAATCCCAAGTATGAATTTGACATGAAATGGGGGAAGTGTTGTTCCACCTTAGAATGGGGAATACAGTAGATGAACTAGATGGGTCTTCAAACTGAGTGATGAGAACTAAGTGCAAAATATCTTGGGTTGGGGTCCATGGAGAATGCATGTTATATCAAACCAAATTGTCTTCAACATGTTAACTGACATTTCACATTACTATTTTCCCAAGAGTGAATATTATCATTATTGGGTATTGTACATGGTATGCATTTATAAAATACATTGTATGCAAGGCATTTTCAAGTGTTTCCAATCATGCCACTAACCTTTAAAGTGATAGGCTAACATTGTGGAGCTTCAATTTAAAAAATTGTCAAACTTTGATGAACTACATAGTAGGCCTAGTGTTCAAATGGACAAATAAACACCCTAGAGTACAAAAGTTTGGAAAGTTACACTGCCAATGGCAAGTTATACATGAATAAACAATAAAACTCGGGGCAAGTTTTATTAACCTAGGTGTACACACAGTAAGTCTATGGGAGGAAATGGGCAAGTGAATCTGGTCAACTTACAATTTTCACTTTTTTAAAGCACTAAACAATCATTTTGAAATACAATTTTTTCAGGGCTTCATTTTTAGACCTCATCAAAGACACTGGTAGCATGGGGAATCATGCGGCTCAGATTTTTTTTAACTGTGGTAAATGTTAGCCAATACCTTTAACATCATCACAAATCTGCACTGAAAAAACATTATTTTGATCATTTCTGGGGTCTACAAAACTAAAGAAGGTAGGTACTTCCCTGCAAAATATATAAAATTTTTAATCATTGGGGGGGGGGGGGATGGGGGAGGTGACCTCTAACAAGTTTTACAAGTTTGACAAAGTATTTTATTAACCTGTTGCCTAAGTGAACGGGATGTCCCTAGTATGGGAATAACAAAATCTAGGAGGCAATGGGTTAACAGGTTAAAACAAACAAAAGTGACATAGATCTAAACAGTTTCAAGTTCTATGACTAATCAAAACTGCAAAATAATGATACCTTCGCAAGGGGGGGGGGGGGCATTGTCATTACAAGGTGTACACCATGCGTGTGTATGGACTTTCAAAATGGACCCTAAACAAGTAATTGAAAGTCGGTCTCGATCAGAATACCCTAAACAAGTATTCAAGTTTGAAAAGAATACCCTAAACAAGTATTCAAGTTTGAAAAGATACCCTTGTGAAGTAAACCTTCTGTTTTCCCCGATTTTGATACCCTTTTTGATGTAGGAGAGTACATCCTCTCACCGTGAATAATGAAGTGGCGCGAGCCTAGATTTCACAATACTGACTGAAAATACCCACCTCTTAGCAAAATCACCGCCTATTCCACTAATTTCCACACCGGAACCCTGGAAGACGTCTGGTTTATTTAGCAAGCGATGGTAAAAGAGGAGGCAGGATCTCACAGCACTGGTGAAGTCGTCCGCAGGGTAAGCGAGCGCACCTTTGGTGGCGCACCCGCGGGCCCGTCCGCCCTAGGCCTAGCCCTGAATACGGGGCAGGGAAGAGATCCCTGGACACTTAAGGGGAAACCACCCTAGCCCGCTACAACAACAACCCTTTTTTACTCGTTTTTTGCAATATGCAGTATTGAGTGTACACATTGTAATGCCAACCCCCCCCCCCCCCCCCCCCCCCCCCCCCCCCCCCCTTCCCGGGATGACTCCGACCCAACATGCCGATATTAACCCATGAAACTTAAAAAATGAGATTAGAGAAAAAAAATTCAAAATCACTCCACTAATTGTGAATGCTGACAAGTAATGATCTAGACTGTAGTTCTTTTCAAGTGAGTGATTTTGACAACTTCTTACGATCTGCCATCAACCACACTCCACCAGTTTGTATAGAGCAACGACCGTCTTGACCAGGCGCGCCGGGTGCCTCCTGCCTGCCTCCTTCACCCCCATCTCAGCGTGAGCTCACCAAAACATTTATGACCGGTGGGCCTCCGGCAGGCTGAATATCCCTTATATTGCTCCACGCCTGTTTCCCAGCGGCTTCTCGGGTCCAGAAAAGAAGGAATGGATCTTGTTTTTCTGACATCTTGTCGTAATTAACTCTTATAATTTGTTTTATTCAGCTGTGCTCATGTGGTATATCCATTTTACTCTGCTCTCGCAGATATTATTACAGCCTTCAATTTTCATCGCGAGAATGAATGCTCACAACATCACTTCGACGATCGCATCCAGCCCAAATGTGGAACTGCACCCGGAAGTGAACACTGTGTAGCTCGCATTCGAACCTTCCTTTTCTTGTCATAGCGCCAGAAATTCACTGAATATGATCGTGTAACATTATTTTGTTTCCTGTTTACAGTTTCATATACTTATGATCCTCAGAATATTACTAAATAATAAATGTTTAATGTTTTTATTTGTAAATATTTAACCTTTGGGTTTGATTTATCGCAAAAATGCAAACTACCTACGTGATGCCCCCGCTGTTTAAATGGAATGTCCTAAAAAGCGGCGAAATTGAACGTTTGCGAAATCGTAAGAGCACAGCCAGCTCGAGAGCAGCATCATTACAAATTGTAATATTTCTTGATCTTAATTGTTGCTAATATACCATTCTTCTCGTAAACATGATGTGATATTATAAGCATGGTATCTTCAGATATCAAAGGAATTCTTAGGAGAGTTTTAGCATGTCTGAAGCGCGAGGAAATCGGCGACGTCGTCAAGGAATGGGACGTATTGAGTGAAGAGTGTTCCCGGGACTTGCCGGGGCTACTCGCCAGCAGTGCCCGCACGGTGCCGAGGAAAGCCGTATTGCAAAAGATTATTGACGATTGCCTGGTAAGAATGAAGACAACATCGTGCATAAGTTTAATTAGACTAATGTTAAACATAATCTTACTATTTCTGTGTTTTGATTGTTTAAACATTCGTGTGTCCTGGATTGATTGATTATCAAGTTTGGACGGAAGTTCTTTTGCTCAGTCAATGAGTCATGACTGAGCAAAATGAGAACTTCTTTTCTGGTCAGACTTAGTCATGTTGTTGTTACTAGACTGCATAACTTCGTGCATACCAGTCCAGTAGCAGATAGTAGATCTATCTGCTTTTTGAAAGAATTTTTAGTTCAATCTAATTTAATGAAAAAAAATAACAAACCAAAACTAGCCAGAAAAGTGACAGAATCGTGTGTGTGAATGACAGATATCACTTGTCAGTACATTCTCACTCTCAGACTCAGTCCAAGATCTTTTCGATTTCGTTCTTGATTTTTAATGTCGGAGACATGCCTTCTTAACCAGAAAAAAAGTGACTTATTTATGCTAGCAGGGGCTACCTTGCTGTTTGTGTTTGTTGATTGTGGCTGTTTACACACTACACAGACATTTGATTAATAGATCTACTACAGCTCTAGGTTGTTAACATAAATGTTTTCTTCTAAATTAACAATTCATATTTGACAAAATTTACCAAAATAAATTATACTAACGTTACAACACTTCAAATCTTATGCCATTGCCAGTAGAGCTAAGATTATGAATTCTAGTTTGATTTTTGGCAATCAATTTATTTCAGTCGCCACAATTAATTCAAGCTACACATACTGATACTAGATTAATGATAGGTTTTGACTGACACTGGTGTATTGACTTTGACGTAAAGGTAAATGACATGACATGATTGGGGGTAGTCCTCAACTTGGGCTGAAACTACTCTAGAATCAAGTTAACTGTGCAAGGATTCTCCTGTGAAAATCTTGTACTTGTAGTCAAACGTTGACTCAATCCCTCGTGGCAAGCAAACCTGCTGTGTGGCTCTCTATGTGTCCTATTGTTATCGTTCCCCGATAGTATTAAAATACTAATATGTTTATGCTTGATTCTCCATAAGTACACAAATTAGAGACAGATCCTTCCAACTGGGAATTCCACTCCAGCTGGTGTATAGTTGGTATATATTTCAACTTATTTGTTTCTTGAGGCATTTTCAAGTGTTCCCAATCATGTCACTAACCTTTAAAGATTGTGTCATTGATTTGCTCATCAAAAAACATCTACATGAATCAAATCAGCTGAAATCATATCCAATGTGAAGATTGATATAAATAAACACCTCTCATAGAGACTTGGGGTAAAATATTAAGTTTTGGTGAAAATCTGGATGGTTAAACTTCATCCTTTTTCAAATTACTCGCCAGCAATTTCAAAAAATCCGCGACGTCAAACGTACACGTGCTGTTCCAAAATGGTCTGATCAGCCGTTAGCCAAAGGTCACGCAGGGGATAGCCGTTAACCAATCAGAGGGCTGCGCTGGTCTTGCTACGGTGCACAGTAACCGCGATTCGCAGTTTGAGCAAAATTGAAACTCACAGAAAGAACAACATTCTGGTAACATGTCGTTATTAGTTTTTCTCATAAAACAACAAATTCATGACGTATGGATCTCAGACTTTCAACACACCATTTGTAAGTACTGAAGACTAGCACCGATGTTTCGTATTGAGTAATGAGAAGGGAAGGTAAGTGGAGCTCACGATTGCAGCGATTCCCGACAACAGTCTTTAAACCGCTGTTGCTGTGCAGATCTACAACATTCAGCAGTCAACTCGATAAAGAAACCTCTTTTGCTGGAGCATTTCATTCACCAAGGCAAACTTTGGGCAAGTGGTGCAGCTTATATTTACAGTGCATTCAAAGCTTCTAGCTACACGTAGCTGCACCCGATGGAAAACTGCATTAGCGCAATAGCGCTGCCCTTGGCCTTGAAAATGTAATAAATCCTGTTGAAATTTATACTGTTGTAACACATGCGCAATATTGCTAAACTGCAAGAGCTCTAACAGTTAAATTACTGAATTTATTGATGTTATTCACAGTATAATTTTTTCTGTTCCACAAATTTC
The DNA here is from genome assembly GCA_001188425.1 of Eucidaris tribuloides. NCBI lineage: Eukaryota > Metazoa > Echinodermata > Echinoidea > Cidaroida > Cidaridae > Eucidaris > Eucidaris tribuloides. The sequence continues at coordinate 32,428 of JZLH01S0597213.1, forward strand.
AGCAGTACATACACTGTAATGTACTAGTTCACATGTTTACATGCATAATATACCTCATAAAAAGTTACACATCACTGTTTGTCTTTGGGTTTGATTTATCATTGCAGAAACAGAAAGTCAGCCAAAAGCAGATTGCACAGTTGGATCTTCTTTGTAAGTATGGAAACAAATAGAAAATAAATCTCTGTTAGTGTTCTGCCCAAAGGCAGACACAACAACATGTGTGAATGTGATTTCCAGTATCCACTATTCTTCTTGACCTTGCAGTTTTCTTCAGGTTTCCATATTTGTCCTTCTTTGAAGGTTGCTTGACATCATTGATTTTAAATCCTCAATGATTACTTGTCTCAAATGCATTTTCAGTCAAGCTTTTCTGACTGTTAATCTTTTCTCATTGTTGCTCTGTAATGACCTCCTGTTTGACCTGTTCAGATATATACAGAATATCTTAACCTGTTGGAGACTAAAGTCCGAGTTAACTCGTATTGGGCTCTATAGAAAATGCGTGTTAAAGCAAAATCAAATCGTCTCCAACGGGTTAACATTCCAAACTGAACAATTTACAAACTGTATAGGCCTACAAACCCCCTTATTGAAGGCAGTGCTAATAATCATGAACTCCTTTGAATGAAAGATTCAAAATAAGTGTACTCAGCAGCTCATTCAGTGAAGATGTTATTGGTTAGTATAGAAAATGATATAAACAGTGTCTCAGGACATAAGTGGATGCAAATACAGTGTGTCCCCCCAAAAAGTCCCTCTGATAGACTGCTAAATTTATTCCAAAATCGAGTATCATTCTGAATTTACTGTTCATATTTAGAAAGCCCATTTTATTTTGTAACTTCTGTGAAAATTTCATAGGTCTCACTTCATTGGTTTTGAATGCACAGTCTATTTTGTAACAACAGTGCTTTTCAGTCCATTCCAAGTTTGCAGTGCTACATCAATGCATCAACTTGAATAGAAATCAGGTGGAAGGACATGTAGAACAATAAAGGTTTACAAGCTGGACATTGAAGGACAAACTATAAATGGAACGCAACGGGTGAAAGCAAACACGACCAGTGGAAATGTTTTTTGATTAGTTTTCTTTAAAACAAGTGAATGAACTTGACTTTTGTTACTTAATAACAAATCCAAGAACAAAGTAATTGATATAAAAGTGAAGCATGGATGGTACGTGTGTAGTGTGCATTTCTAATAGCAAACTTGGAATGGGCTGGAAAGCACTGCTGTTGCATAAGAGCCTGTGTACGTGTATTCAAAACCAATGAAGCGAGACCTTTGAAATTTTTACAGGAACTACAAAACTAAATGGGCTTTCTAACTAATAGTATGTAAACTTTATTGAGTATAAAACCTGATTTTGGTGATAATTCTGTGGTCTGCGAGAGGGACATCTTTTCTGGGACATGCTGTATAGTAGCACTAGCATACATGTGCTATTTGTATTTAGTGTATTACAGCCTTAATTTACTGCTTTTAAATATTAATTTCTTTTTGGGGAGGGGTTAGGGGAGATACGACGTTGAACTTGAAAACATTCTATGATTCATTGTTAATGAGTTTTTTTTTTTGGGGGGGGGGGGGAGGAATCCGTGTGCCATCCCATGAGGACACATTAGAAATGGAAAATGTAATGGGTAGGGTTTCATGATGATCTTTTTTCTTCTTCAAAATTATATGTATGCAGTTCCTGTTTTTTTTTTCATTAAACAAAATGTACAAAGATATATATATAGTATATTAATAACTATAAGCAGGTTTGGGTTTTCTTCCGAAAAACTAGTTTTTCCGGGGACAGCGCGGAAAAAAATGGAAGAAACCCCTTTTTTTCCCCCGTTTTTACCGAAAAAATGAAAAAAAACGAAAAACTCGCAAAAATATTTTCCGCGGCCCAATAAATGATATGAAATGTAGTACTTTTAGGAGAATTAGTATACATTACAGCAAAATATAACTGCAAACTAACATATTTAACAGACAACAATAAAAAAAAACTTCTTGCCACAATCTAAATCCAAGAAATTATATTTTGAAATAAAATAATTATCCTTCTAATTAAAGGGCACACATAAGCAGTGTATACTAGTATGTACATTAGCTAGCATGGATCTTTTTTTCATGTAAAGTATCGTAATAAATGTCTAAACCTATTCATTCATTGTTTTATTATTCAGGCATCATGGTATAATTATATTTTTCTTGAAAAAGCGCAACTGACACATCTTTGGCATCCACTTTGCATGTGTTAACTACTTACATGTAGCTTTTCATATTTAAAGCACAAGTTTAGTTTTGGGATTTTTTTTATTAGAAAGGTTTATGCCCAAAGGTCATATCACACAATAACAGATTTGTGACTAAATTTTACATTATAGGCATCCAAAGGTTTAATAAGGCGTTATAGTTATTTGTATTCCTCATCATAAGAAGCAGACTCTTGATCTTTCTGATAGGTATAATTCAGCTAACCTTAACACCTTATTTAACCGTTAGGATGATATAATATTAAATTTAGTCAAAAATATCTCTGGGTCCCCCAGAAGATTTTCATTAATTGATTAAAAAAAAAAACTAAAGGCTTTCATAATCTGTTATTGAGTGATTATGACTTTAGGGGCATAAACCGTTTCCACTTTGCATGTGTTAACTACTTACATGTAGCTTGTTTTCATATTTAAAGCACAAGTTTAGTTTTGGGGATTTTTTTATTAATAAGGTTATGCCCAAAGGTCAATTTCACACCAATAACAGATTCTAAATGTCTTTAGTTTTTTTTAATTAATTAATGAAAAATCTTGGGGGGGGGGTGGACCCCTGAGATTTTTGACTATATTTTACATTATAGCATCCAAAGGGTTAATGAGGCGTTAAAGTTATATGTATACCTCACCATAAGAAGCAGACTCTGATCTTTCTGATGAGGTATAATTCAGCTAACCTTAACACCTTATTAACCGTTAGGATGATATGATATTAAATTTAGTCAAAAATCTCTGGGTCCCCCAGAGATATTTCATTAATTGATTTAAAATAAAAACTAAAGGCATTCATAATCTGTTATTGGTGTGATTATGACTTTAGGGGCATAAACCTTTCCAATAAAAAAAAAAATCGCCAAAACTAAACTTGC
>JZLH01S0597218.1:7154-18474 GCA_001188425.1 Eucidaris tribuloides
GTCATAATCAGGGAAGACTGCACGCGAATTATGAATTCAAATCAAAGTCAAAATCGAACAATATTTGACTCAAAAATTGTTCGATTTTGACAAAAAGGTACAGGTAAATGTGCAGAGTTTATCGTATTGTATCACTGTATAAGTTATCACACGACATCACTGCATTTCCCCCGGATCATTGCCCCCATGTCAAGCCTGCGGGATGAATGTGCTCCACCTCCACTACCTGGGGTTTATTCCTGAGCATCGGCAGCCTGTTAGGTGCTCGTCTAATTCATCTGATTTCAGATTCACAGACACGCCCTGATGTCCTTCATTATGGACTTAAGGCATGAGTGATGCCTTGCCCTTATGTTATTTCTCTTGACAAAATTGTCCAGACAGAGGAAATCATCGAAATTATTTATTAACTTACTTGTTTATGATAAGAGTAGCCTGTATTTGCAAAATATAGTAACTGATGTGTGCTGGATGAGAATGACATGTGTAAGACGGATCTAGACGGTGTAAATTCACGCTGAACCGCGGATAGCTTCAAACGTGCCTATACAGTTATTGAAACTCAATTGCAACTTACATGTATGCGTATAAAGTTCTCACATGACACTGTGTTTGCATAATCATATCGAATAAGTAAACACGGTTTATACTGAAAATTAAATCGAATCGCTGTTCATCTTCACACGGCACTTTATTCAATGATAAATTGTTCAAAGTCCATCTTCAAGCTGTCATGCGGATAAAAGCCCTTCGTTTGACTTTTTGCTGAAAAATGCGTAGTTACCAATATGTTACACATAATGCAACGTAGACTGACTTGGCTGGGAGATTAAATACAACATTGCATGAGGGCATTGGGTCAAAAACCAGCCTCTAATACACGCATTTTATTTTTTCTTTTTACCAAAATTAAGTTAAAAGATATAAAATAGGAATTTCTGTATAAACGATAATATTTCATATTCTTAGTCTGAATTATGTTAATAAAACTTTCACAACTTCTTTAAAAATCTATCTAACAGGATAAATTTTACAAATATTATGGAATTAAGAACTCCACATTTTTTTTGAGATTTTACCTTGAATTAATATTCACAAATATGATTTAAACTATTGTAAACATGATTTCCGTTTAATGGTTTTAATTGTGTAATAGAGAAATTCTAAGTAGAAATTCAAATTATTGTCGACCAAGACTGCCTGGTCAAATTTTTGCGCAAATGATGCAAATATGTGTTTTACAGGAACTTGTGTAAACTTTATATTATAAGAAGGATACAAGTAGACATCACTGCTAATAATGTCGTTATTTGGCGGTTTGGCGATTTTGGCTTTTTTCGAGGTATTTTGTGACGGAATAGTGCTCCGAACGGCGACCGTTCCGTTCGCGTCGACCCCAAAAATTACGATGCGCGATAGTGTTTATTGTCTCAGGGCCCATTGTTTTTGACGAAAATGTTCCAGAGGCCGATCTTTTGAGGGCATTTCTTCGATCTTTTTGCCGTACAATCGTACGGAACCTGCGCGTACAATCACCGGCGTAGCTCACGGCTGAGAAATGCCAAGACGGTGAGAATACGAGACCCGTTCACAGTTTCGCCAAGGTTTATTTGCCAGTTTTGGCGTGCACTCGTAGGGATATCCCTACCGTAAAGCATTTGGGCATTCGTTGGTTAAAGGGATACCTACGAGGAAAATGACTTTCCATCCTTGTGGAAACGTAGCGTTTTTTTTGATGATTTGTAGGAGATGGGGTACCTACGAGGAAAATGACTTTTCCATAGGGGAAACGATATGGGTTTTTGATGATTTGTAGGGATGTATGGGTGTTTTACAATTTTCAGAAATATTCATAATTTTTCAAGGAAATCTGATTATAGGTCATCCGTTTTGTCTTTCTCCGACGAAGAAATCGTGATAAATATTTTGCATTTCTAAGGTTATTTTTGAGGAAAATGTACTTTCGTAGGGAAAAGTCGATTTTGTTAGCGATAAAACATAGGTTGGGTACGGGAAAATATGGCTAATTAGGCATAGGGGAAAAGTGGTGTCCGTAGGGGAAAATACGAAGGCGGCGTAGGGGGAAATCAAAATTTTGTGTGGCAGCCCTGGCCAAAAGTGCCCAATTTGGCGTTGTACATGTAGCCCCCGGTAATAGCGGCAACCAAAGTAACTTCACTGAGCTGATCTACCGCGATGTCGTGTACAAAAATGACAAAGAAAGGTGAAGGTTTGCGAACACACTCTCATGAAAACTCGACTCATCGTGGTTCCCGGGGTAAGTTCTTTGAATTATATATTTATCAGTACTGAATTGATCTGTCAAGCTGTCGTCGTGGGAGTGTGATTGAGCACGTGCATAACTGCATAGCCAAGTACTATAGCATAGCCATGTGCATTGATATTGGGTGCATGTGCAGTTCTTTGTTCTGATGGAAATTTGTACGTTAAGTGTACGTTAGATTTGTAACTTTTTATATGTTTTGTAGAATGAGTGGCCTTAATCGTGGGTTCATTTCGCCATATACATGATATACATCAAGAACCATCATTGGTTTGATTTAGTGTGCCATTGCATTTACAGCAATAGCAAGTTCATGAAGCAGTTCTGAGTATAGTTCGTTGCATTTTTGCACCAAATTGACCCCAAGCCACACATGGGGACAACTCTATACTTTTGTGTACAAAGTAATGAGTGGTTGTTTTCATGCAGTCTTGGCAAGAATGTGCTCTGAAATTCACCTTTTTAAACAAAATTATACTGAAATATTGCTCAAAATGGAGTTTACCAATGACCTCAACAAATAAGTACTTGAAAATGAAGGACTCATCGGTTCAATTTCATTTTTTAATTTTAAAAAATTTCTGCCCAGTGTCCCGAACAAAATTTTGTGCCGTTTTGACGGGACAGGATCATTCAATCCACACAATGCAAACTTTGTTTGTGTTTTCCAGTTTTGGGCGTATGTGGTCTGTATAGCTCTGCTTAGGACCACATACGTATGTGGTCTTCACCTTTTTAAACAAAATTATACTGAAATATTGCTCAGAATGGAGTTTACCAATGACCTCAACAAATAAGTACTTGAAAATGAAGGACTCATCGGTTCAATTTCATTTTTTAATTTTAAAAAATTTCTGCCCAGTGTCCTGAACAAAATTTTGTCCCGTTTTCACGGGACAGGATCATTCAATCCACACAGTGCAAACTTTGTTTGTTTTTTCCAGTGTTGGGCATATGTGGTCTGTATAGCTCTGCTTAGGACCACATACGTATGTGGTCTGTATAGCTCTGCTTAGGACCACAGGTGTGCTTGACCCGACTCGAACAAGCTACTACTGACTTAGCATGCTTAGTCATGTTCGTGGCAGTGGTTTGGGGATAAGTACCGGTATGAGTCTGTGAGTTGTGCCGTCTGAGTTCTGCACAAGCATGTAATCCTTTGTTTTAGAAGGAATGAAGGCATTTTAGAAGGAATGAAGGCGTTTCCATATCTAACATGTCTAACATAACGCGCTGTAGTGATGCATTCTTACATTAGACCGACGGGGCCTGTCTATTTTCTTCTGGGTTTATCTCCCACCAATAAAGGAAATGTATGCGCAATTGATGACATTTTGCCTTGAAAATATGTGTTAACAGTGCAGATTTTTTGATGTAAAGAAATGTAGATCTAAGGGCAATTGTTTAAATTAAAGAGTTGAATTTTCATCTTTTTAATTATTATTACAGATGCCTAAAAGAAAACGGAAATCCTTATGCTACATTAATAGACTAAAAAGACATCATAAGGCTTATGTGTACCAGACCACATCAAACACGATACAAGAGATCATCGGTCACATCTTTTTTATTTTTGTTACAGATGCCTAAAAGGAAACGGAAATCCTTATGCTACAAAGCCTACATTAGTAGTAAAAAAAGACATCGTAAGGCCTATGTGTACCAGACCACAACAAACACGACACAAGAGATCATCGGTCACAATGAAAGTTCTGCCATCGAACCCTCGGATCCCAATTCCAACTCAAGGCAACTTGACACTGCTGGTACGTCCCAAGAGTCCTTCACCCATGATGTCGGGAAGGAATACACAACGTCCACCAAACCTGCACGATGCATCTCACATGTAAGCATACAAACTGGTTCTGTTTGAAATGGAACTCATGTAGCTATCACTGCATACCTAAACTCTTGCTACTCTCTGTTGATAATTGATTTTAATATCACTATTCATACAGTACTTATTACATGCAGTTTATTGATAAAAAGTCAATTTGTAAACCTGCACGATGTATCTCACATGTAAGCATACAAACTGGTTCTGTTTGAAATGGAACTCATGTAGCTATCACTGCATACCTAAACTCTTGCTACTCTCTGTTAATAATTGATTTTAATATCACTATTCATACAGTACTTATTACATGCAGTTTATTGATAAAAAGTCAATTTGTAAAAAAATAAAATAAATTATGAGAGTAACATTATTGATTTTTTTAATCAGAGATGCACACATTCAAATGAATTTATACAGCAAATTGAAATAAATCTAATATTTTTTCTACTATTATTCTGATAAAAAAAATATATAATTTCTATAAATGGACCTCATTTTTTTTGATTTTTTAAATCAGAGATGCACACGTTCAAATGAATTTATACAGAAAATTATAATAAATCTAATATTTTTAATACTAATATTCTGATAAAAATATGGTATATAATTTCTATGAATGGACCTCATTCTTTTGATTTTTAAATCAGAGATGCACCATTCAAATGAATTTATACAGGAAAATCATGTGCTTACATACATTGTATTTCCAAAATAAATCAAATTATTTTTTTCCTCTAATATTCTGATAAAAATATGGTATATAATTTCTATGCATGGACCTCATTCTTTTGATTTTTAGATCAGATGCACACGTTCAAATGAATTTATACAGCAAAATCATGTGCTACATACATTGTATTTCCAAAATAAATCTAATTATTTTTCACCTAATATTCTGATAAATATATATAATTTCTTAATTACCTGCTTCCTTTCTTTATTTTTAAGGACTCAAATGTCACAAAGCATACTGCAGCTCAACTCAATGCAATTCATCACTCAGCTACTGACGCAACAGCAGAGATCCTCAGCCACTCAGATCCCAATTCCAACTCAAGGCAACTTGACACTGCTGGTATGTCACAAGAGTCCTTCACCCATGATGTCGGGAAGGAACACACAACGTCCACCAAACCTGTACGATACATCTCACATGTAAGCATACAAACTGGTTCTGTTTGAAATGGAACTCATGTAGCTATCACTGCATACCTAAACTCTTGCTACTCTCTGTTAATATGTGATTTCAGTATCACTATTCATACAGTACTCTAAATTCATTCACTTTATTGATAATAAAAAGTCAATGTTTGAAATGGAACTCGTGTAGATATCACTGCATACCTAAACTCTTGCTACTCTCTGTTAATATTTGATTTTAATATCACTATTCATACAGTATGTATTACATGCACTTTATTGATAAAAAGTCAATTTGTAAAAAAAGATAAATTATGAGAGTAACATGGAAAGTATTGTTTGCGTATTTATATGTCTCATGGCATTCTTTTGATTTTTAAATCAGAGATGCACACGTTCAAATGAATTTATACAGCAAATTAAAGTAAAATGTAATCATATTTTTTTCTACTTATATTCTGATAAAAATATGGTATATAATATCAATGAATGGACCTCATTTTTTTGATTTTTTAAATCAGGGATGCACCCGTTCAAATGAATTTATACAGCAAATTAACATAAATCTAATCATATTTTTTATACTACTATTCTGATAAAAACATGGTATATAATTTCTATGAATGGACCTCATTCTTTTGATTTTTAAATCAGAGATGAACACGTTCAAATGGATTTATACAGCAAAATCATGTGCTTACATACATTGTATTTCCAAAATAAATCAAATTATTTTTTTTTCTCCTAATGTTCTGATAAAAATATGGTATATAATTTCTATGCATGGACCTCATTCTTTGATTTTTAGATCAGATGCACACGTTCAAATGAATTTATACAGCAAAATTATGTGCTTACATACAGTGTATTTCCAAAATAAATCTATTTTTTTCTCCTAATATTCTGATGAACATATATAATTTCTTAATTACCTGCTTCCTTTCTTTATTTTTAAGGACTCCAATGTCACAAAGCATGCTGCAGCTCAACTCAATGCTATTCATCATTCAGCTACTGATGCAACAGCAGAGATCCTCGACCACTCAGATCCCAATTCCAACTCAAGGCAACTTGACACTGCTGGTACGTCCCAAGAGTCCTTCACCCACGATGTCGGGAAGGAATACACAACGTCCACCAAACCTGTACGATACATCTCACATGTAAGCATACAAACTGGTTCTGTTTGAAATGGAACTCGTGTAGCTACCACTGCATACCTAAACTCTTGCTACTCTCTGTTAATATGTGATTTCAGTATCACTATTCATACAGTACTCTAAATTCATTCACTTTATTGATCATAAAAAGTCAATTAGTAAAAAAAACCCAAAATTATGACAGTATACATGGAAAGTATTGATTTGCTATTTAGATGTCTCATGGAATAGACATGTAAATTGATGTGCTGTGCATCTTTCATAATTTCATTCCACAAAACAAGTTCCACATGATGTGACACATTATCAGTTAGTATGATTATTTCACAGTGTTATTTAGTGATATATGACAGTTCTTTTAACATTATTGTAAAGATGGTGAAATATTTCAACAGACTCCACTCTACCTCCCTCCACTACATTTGACCCATTATCGTCTTGTATAATCCATAGCCGCTACATGAGCATTTCTTTAGATAGCAAAGAAATGTTCATCAAGATCTAATAATTTCATTTTTTTGCTGATGAAGACTCTATACTTTTTAATTGTATATTTCCTTTCTTATCTTTAAGGACCCCAATGCGTCAAAGAATCTTCAGCATAATGCAGCTCATCACTCAGCTTCTAATGCAACAGCAGAGGCCTCAGATTCAAATTCCAACTCAAGGCAACTTGACACTCCCAATATGTCACAACAGCAATCACTGTATTTAGGACCAATGAATGTGAAGTGTAAACATTGCAGTGCTTTACGCTTTCAAAAGGAGCCACTCAATTGTTGCCATAATGGCAAAATCCAGTTACCTCCATTAATACAGTATCCCAAACAATTACATGATCTACTCACCATCAAAAATAGCCGACACAACAACTTCATGCAGAATATTAGGAACTACAATAACTCATTCGCCTTTGCATCAATGGGAGCGATGATGGCACCACCACCCGGTAATGGTCCGTATTGTTTTCGCATCCACGGACAAATGTACCACAGAAGCGGTAATCTTCACCCACAAAATGGAGTTGCCCCAAAGTATGGACAGCTGTACATACTCGATGGACAAACAGCTACAGACACTAGAATGGCACAAAAAAGCAACAGCAAGTGTGATGCCCAAACTATGCGAACAATTAATGATGTACTAAATATGACAAATCCATATGCTGCAGCATACAAACAAATGCATGAAATAGAAGAAGAAGAAATGGAAAAGGCACATCAAGATAATAGACCTGCACCGACAGTTAAAATGATATTTAAGCAAGCCAAAGACCAAAGGAGATACAATCTACCAACCCATAATGAAGTAGCTGCGGTCTTTGTATCCGATGATGGCATCCCTCCCACACCAGACATCGTGGTCTACCCCAAGGACAAGCCATTACAACACATCTCTTATCTATCGGGTAACCTCGACCCAATGACATACCCTATCCTGTTTCCATATGGTGAACTTGGCTGGATGCCAGGAATGAAGCACAATGCATCTAAGGCATCTCCAATGAGAAACAATGTCACATTTCTGCAATTCTACTCCTATCGCTTGGCTATTCGCGATGTTTTCAGTCCTATACATCGCAGTGGGAAATTGTTTCAACAATATATAGTTGACGCTTACGTCAAAACAGAGGCAAACAACTTTCAATTTCTCAGACAAAACCAATCAAAACTGCGAGTGGAGAAGTACAAAGGACTCATGGATCACCTTAATCATCAGTCAGAGAATTCACAACAGCCAATAGGAAAAGTTGTGATTTTGCCATCCTCTTTCCAAGGAAGCCCAAGAGCTATGCAACAAAACTACATGGATGCTATGGCTGTAGTAGCAAAATATGGAAAACCAGACATCTTTCTGACTTTCACTTGTAATCCAAAATGGAAAGAGATAGAAGAAAATCTCCTACCAAACCAACATGCTGCTGACAGACCAGATATTGTGGCAAGAGTTTTCAAACTGAAACTCAATAAATTGCTGGAAGACATCACCAAGAACCACGTATTAGGAATTCCTGTTGCGTGGGTACATGTGATCGAGTTTCAGAAGCGAGGTCTTCCACACTGTCACATGCTGATAATACTGGATCAGGAAGGTAAATTTCGACAACCAGAGGACATAGACAAGATAATAAGTGCAAAGATACCGGACAAGAATATGTATCCTGAACTGTACAACATTGTTAAGTCTACAATGATACATGGACCATGTGGACTACTTAATCCCTCTTCAGTATGCATGGTGGACAACAAATGCAGCAAAAACTATCCAAAGGAATTCAATGAGACAACTGTCATTACGCAAGATGGATACCCACAGTATGCTAGACCTGATGATGGACGAACAATGATGATCAAAACAACAGAAATAGACAACAGGTATGACTAAAAGTATGTCATCAAATGTATCTGCAATAAACATGGGTCTTCGACAAATAAATCTTGGTTTGGGGAATATGAATGACTCCCATTTTCCATTTAACTGGTAAATAAAACGAAAAATCTGTTTTATTGTTTACTATTTATGTAAAAATTCATGGAATTCACCTTTGCAAAACGGAATTAATGTTTTTGCTGTGTACATTTTCTATGACAAAATGGAATTACCATTTTTAGACAAGTTGAAACGGAATTGCAGGTTTTGAGAAATGGAAAAGACCAGTTTTAGAAACGGAACATCACTGTCTCTACTCATTTTTTTTAATCAATAAAAACTAATAGCATTAAGTGAAGTTTCTTAATTCAAATCCGGACCAGGATTGGCATATTTCCCAGTCAGAATCTTATTTCCCTCCGAAACATACAGGAAATATATTTCTCCCATTGACTTTGTACATGAAAAGACAATTTTATATTTACAATGTCTGGGAAATATGACAAAAAGTGGCAAATACGCCAACCCTGATCTGGATTGAAACCATCACTGGGAACCTTACCCCCCCCCCCCCTTCCAGCATTAAGTCAACTGAGAAATTTTGATTAACACAAAAATTTGCATTAGCAATGACACATAGCAAAACAAAAATCCACTTCATTGTTATTTTGTGAAACAAATTCTCATATCAGAAAAGATGCAAATTTTATACCTTCAATAGTTATTCAAACAATTTTTCAGCTATATCTGTACCAACTTCATAAAAACCCACTCAAAAATTTATTGAATTGACAAATTTGACAATTTTTTAATAGTTCTTTTATAATGTATTTCTTTTGTTTTAAATCCTTACATTTACGTATTTATTTCTTGGTAATCTCATGTTTCACAATTGAAGATTTTTCTTAATTTTCCTTGAATGTCAATTAAAGTAATTAATTACAGTGTATCCAAATTATTTTTTTATACCAAGTTATGAAACTTTTCATAGAAGTTAGTGAAAAACAGGACTTCTTTCCAAAAAAGGGTTAAAGCTCAAAACTTTTTACTTTGTTATTCTTTGTTAACTGACACACCTACATTCCCGTTATGTTTACATTGTTTTCCTTCTACTTTCCTTCTATATCTCTTGAAACAGATGGATAGTACCATACAGCCCTCTCCTAACATCAAAATACCAAGCCCACATCAATGTTGAAGCATGCATGTCAGTGAAGAGTGTCAAGTACCTTTACAAGTATATCTACAAAGGACATGACTGTGCTACTTTGGAAACCACCTCTACTTCAACAATCAATTGTGATGAAATATCTTCTTATGTAGATGCAAGGTAAATTATACATACTCAAATACTTCCATTTTATGAATTTTAAAACATCAAATTTAACAAATATCTATGCACAACTTTAAATACAGTATCTCTACTAAAGTACCAAGATATACAAACGCAATAATAACACTATATTTGTGTTAAATCCCAAGTTCAGTTTTGGGATTTTTTGTTATTTGAAAGCTTTATGCCCCAAAGTCATAACCCTGCAATAATAGGTTCTGAATGTCTTTAATTTTTTTTTAATTAATTAATGAAAAATCTCGGGGGGACCCCCCAAAATTTTACATTATAGCATCCAAAGGGTTAAAAAGGCTGTAAGTTTACATTTGTTAACCTCATCTGAAAGAGCAGATTCGGCTCTTTCAGATGAGATATAACTCATATAACCTTTTTTTGTCTTTGGTTTTTTTTTAAATTAGTTAATGAAAAATGTCGGGGGGAACCCCCCACATTTTTGACTATATTTTAAATTATAGCATCCAAAGAGTTAAAAAGGTTATATGAGTAATACCTCACCTGAAAGAGCTGCGTCCGCTCTTTCAGATGAGGTATAACACATGTAACCTTCAACCTTTTTAACCCTTTAGATGCTATAATGTAAAATTTTTCGGGGGTCCCCCCCCCCCCGAGATTTTTCATTAATTAATTAAAAAAAAACTAAAGACATTCAGAATCTATTATTGCAGGGTTATGACTTTGGAACATAAAGCTTTCAAATAACAAAAAATCCCCAAAACTAAATTTGGGCTTTAAGTTCCTATTTTCCTTGGAATGGTGTTTCTTTCATATGAATATCATCTATCATGCCACCATCACTTTATTCCATATGCATGCATTTCTTCGCAAATTACTGTTTTTCCAATAAAATTCTTAGATTCCTGCTAATTTGGGTGGGCATAAATATATCACTAATTTATATTGGCAAATTTATATATATATTAAATGTAATGAAATAAAATTAAATGAAACTTATTAATGGCTAATAAATTAATAATAATTATGGCAGGTGAATTTCTTATACATACATAAAGCAGAAGTACCACAGACATACCGGTACATACAAAAACTAAATACATAATGTTTGAGTGTGTGTGTACCTGTATATATATATCATGCATATACATGTATTTCCGTGAAATCAACAATGAAAAATGCATAATCTACAAAAGACAAACATAAAATTGCACACTAACAGT
>JZLH01S0597218.1:18499-33619 GCA_001188425.1 Eucidaris tribuloides
AATTCACCTTTGCAAAACGCCGAATTACATGTTTTTGCTGTGCTACATTTTCTATGACAAAATGGACATTACCATTTTGATAGACAGTTGAAAACGGAATGCAGGTTTAGCAGAAATGAGAACGACCAGCTTTAGAAACGCGAACATCTACTGTCTCTACTCATTTTTTTTAATCATAAAAAACTAATAGCATTAAGCTGAAGTTTCTTAATTCAAATCCGGACCGGATTGGCATATTTCCAGTCAGAATCTTATTTCCCTCCCGAACATACAGCGATAATATATTCTCCCATTGACTATTGTACATGAAAGACAATATATTTACAATGTCTTGGAAATATGCACAAAAGTGGAAATACGCCAACCCTGATCTTGGATTGAAACCATCACTGGACCATTCCCCCTCGCCCCCCCCCTTCCAGCATTAAGTCAACTGAGAAATTTGATTAACACAAAAATTTGCATTAGCAATGACACATAGCAAACAAAAATCCACTTCATTGTTATTTTGTGAAACAATTCTCATATCAAGAATAATATCAAATTTTATACTTCAATAGTTTATTCAAACAATTTTTCAGCTATATCTGTACAATTCATAAAAACCCACTCAAAAATTTATTGAATGACAAATTTGACAATTTTTTCATAGTTCTTTTATAATTGTATTTTTTGTTTTAAAACCTTACATTTACGTATTTATTTCTTGGTAATCTCATGTTTCACAATTGAAGAATTTTCTTAATTTTCCTTGAATGTCAATTAAAGTAATTAATTACAGTGTATCCAAATTATTTTTATACCAAGTTATGAAACTTTCATAGAAGTTAGTTGAAAAACACGGACTTCTTTCCAAAAAGCGGTTTAAAGCTCAAAACTTTTTACTTTGTTATTCTTTGTTAACTGCACACACCTACATTCCGTTATGTTTACATTGTTTTCCTTTCTATTTCCTTCTATATCTCTTGAAACAGCAATGGATAGTACCATACAGCCCTCTCCTAACATCAAAACTACCAAGCCCACATCAATGTTGAAGCATGCATGTCAGCTGAAGAGGTCAAGTACCTTTACAAGTATATCTACAAAGGACATGACTGTGCTACTTTGGAAACCACCTCTACTTCAACAATCAATTGTGATGAAATATCTTCTTATGTAGATGCAAGTAAATTATACATACTCAAATACTTCCCATTTTATGATTTTAAACATCTAAATTTAACAAATATCTATGCACAACCTTTTAAATACAGTATCTCTACTAAAGTACCAAGATATACAACGCACAATAATAACACATATTGTGTTATGTTAATCCAAAGTTCAGTTGGGATTTTTTGTTATTTGAAAGCTTTATGCCCCAAGTCATAACCCTGCAATAATAGGTTCTGAATGTCTTTAATTTTTTTTAATTAATTAATGAAAAATCTCGGGGGACCCCCCAAAATTTTACATTATAGCATCCAAAGGGTTAAAAAGGCTGTAAGTTTACATTTGTTAACCTCATCTGAAAGAGCAGATTTCGGCTCTTTCAGATGAGATATAACTCATATACCTTTTTTTGTCTTTGGTTTTTTTTTTTAAATTAGTTAATGAAAAATGTCGGGGGGAACCCCCCACATTTTGTGACTGTATTTTAAATTATAGCATCCAAAGAGTTAAAAAGGTTATATGAGTAATACCTCATCTGAAAGAGCTGCGTTCCGCTCTTTCAGATGAGGTATACACATGTAACCTTCAAACCTTTTTAACCTTTAGATGCTATAATGTAAAATTTTGGGGGGTCCCCCCCCCCCCCCAAGATTTTTCATTAATTAATTAAAAGAAACTAAAGACATTCAGAATCTATTATTGCAGGGTTATGACTTTGGAACATAAGCTTTCAAATAACAAAATCCCCAAACTAAAATTGGGCTTTAATATATCTGTCAAAATTTATAAATTTCCTTCGAGAAGCATTTTTGTTAATGCCCTTCAATATAAAAGTTTGAACACAGGCTAACATTGTGGAGATTAAAATGAAAAAATTGTCTGAATTTGCAATCTGAAATACAAAAAAAGTGTTTGAATGGACAAATAAACACCCTAGAATACAAAAGTTTGGAAATTTATGCTGTCACTGGCGACATATGAATTATAAACAATTAATATTCCAGACAAATAAAAAATAGTGTAGATCTACACACATTTAGTCTATGGGATGAAATTGGCAGCTGCATCCGCTCAATTTAACAATTTCCCTTTTTAAAGCACTAAATAATCATTTTCAAATATAATTTTTTCCAATAGCACGAAAAATCATGTAGCTATTCTTTTTTTTACTGGAAACAATGTAATACAATGCCTTAAACATATCTATTTAAACCTTACTACGAAATACATATGACACACTTCAAGAATTGTCTTAAATTATTGCTCTCATTTAAACTCATATTTAAATTTTGTGATTAACTTCATAACAGTAGATGCCTACATGATATTTTCAAAAGGAGTACCATATTTTCACTATGCCAAAAAAATAGTACTAATTTCAAACACAACCTGTCTCATAACGTAATTTACATATATTTCATTATCTCCTTCAGATATGTCAGTGCACCTGAGGCAATGTGGCGCCTAAGTGAATACAACCTACATGGACGTTCACACACTGTTCATCGCCTACCTGTCCATCTACCTGATGAACAGAATGTCTACTTCACACACGGCAATGAAGAAGCTGCTGCATCAAGAGCACAGAATAGCAACACTGAACTTACGGCTTGGTTCCACTTAAACCAAAATGATCCCGACGCACGCCAGTACCTCTACACGGAAATACCTGACCACTACGTCTACAACACCAAAGGAAAAGTTTGGCAGAAAAGAAAACGAAACGTGAAAGCAATCCACCGAATGTATCACGTCAGTCCAAAAGATGAAGAAAGATTTTATCTGCGACTATTGCTTTTACATGTTCCAGGAGTAACCAACTTCGAACAGTTACGCACAGTGAAAAACAGAGTACTGCCAACTTTCAAAGAAGCCTGTAAACATCTTCAGTTGTTAGAAGATGATAGCATTTGGGAAGAAACCCTTCAAGAAGCACAACTCTTCAAAATGCCTCATCAACTTCGAATCATGTTTGCTACCATCATTGCCAACAACCATCCAAGTGACCCACTACTTCTGTGGAATACACACAAGCACTATCTAACAGAAGACTTCAAGCGTCACTTCCCAGATGGTACTGCTGAACAACAAGCCTTACACCATATTGACAGCATCCTTAAACAACATGGTAACTATCACTTTTAACTCAACATCAGTTTCTTGAAACAAGTAGTACATTCAAAAGTTAAATGCATTCTTTCATTTATAAAGCCATCGTGTACTTATAAGATCAACCACAAAGATGTTAAATTTATAAATATTTCTCTTTACATAGAAAATGATGGACAAAGAAATTCCTTTTGAACAATGTGCATCAATCAATAGACAAACACACATTGGTAATATCAATTTTCAATGTAACTACCTATTTCTGAAATACGTTTGCCCAAAGCAAAAAAACTGTACTAACAATCACTTAACCAAATCTGAAACTGTTGACTGAAATTACTCTCCAAACTCATAACTGTACAATTAAAGAAAACTTTGTAAGAAGTAAGAATAATGAAAATACTAATATTTTGTAAGATGCATTTTGTATCCCCAAATCTTTTTTTTTTTTTAGGTTGTTGTTTTTAAGGAAAATAAGATAACTTCTCAGCAATTATATTCCACTGCATTAAACTAATTATGTCACAATTTTTTCACCTTATTTTTCAGGAATATCAGCTTCATCAATTGGTTTGCCAATAGAGTTTGATCCATCACTTCCCCCAACAAACACTGATGAACCAAATACATTAGACAACAGCAACATTCCACTCAACAAAGATCAGCAGCATGTTGTCGATGTGATTTTATCCAACATTGAAGAAATCGAACAAAATGCCCCACCAAAGCCTCGTGCCTACTTTCTAGATGGACCAGGAGGAACAGGCAAAACAACTGTGTATAACAGGATCATCTCAACATTCAAGCAGAAGAATTTACAAGTAAGATGAAACAAATTAAATATATTTCTGACAAAATCAACAATAAAATACATTAAAATACATTAAAATACATCAAACACCATATCCAAATTTTGTGCAACAAATTACACATTTATTAAATTGATAGAATAAAATGAACATAATATCTAACATTTCATTAAATAAAAAAATTGCTGCAAAACAAAATTTCAAAAGGCAAATTTGATTACATCGTTAACTTCATATATTATATTAAAAAATGTGTCAGGGATGTGCAAGTCCATTACTTCCCTTCATTATCAATACCAAACGGTAGTTTAGTACTTACAAGTGAATTATGAAAGATTGAGATCCAAACATCATGAATTTGTTGTTTTATGAGAAAAACTAATAACAACATGTTACCAGAATGTTGTTCTTCCAGTGAGTTTCAATTTTGCTCGAACTGCGAATCGCGGTTTTTTGTGTAATTTTGCAAGACGAGCGGAGCGCTCTGATTGGCTAAATGGCTAAGGCTCTGCACGTCCGTTGGCTTACGGCTGATCGAACAAATTTGAAATGGCACGTGAACGTTTGATGTCACGGTTTTTTATTATTTGCTTGCCAGCAATTTGAAAAAGGTTGAAGTTTGACCGTCCAGATTTTCACCAAAACTCAATATTTTACCCCAACTCTCTATGAAAGGTGTTTATTCATATTAATCTTCACATTGGATATGATATCAGCTGATTTTATTCATTTAAGTGTATTTTGACGTGCAAATGAATGACACAATCTTTAAAGCCCAAGTTTAATTTGGGGGATTTTTCTTTATTTGGAAACTATGCCCAAAGGTCACAATAACAGATTCAGAATATCTTTTGTTTGTTTCTTTATTAATTAAATAATGAAAAATTTCTGAGGTTACAGGGTACCTGCGAGATTTTTGTCTATGTATAGCATGCAAAACATTAATAAAATCTTGAGTTTATCGAGTTATACTTCATCAGAAAGAACATACTCTGCTCTTTCTGAGGAAGTATAACTTGGATAACCTTATAACCTTTTTAACCTTTTGGATGCTATAATATAAAACATAGTCAAAAATTTCAGGGGTACCTTGTAATCTCGAAGGTTGCTGTCCCCCTAGATTTTTAATTGATTAAATACGAAGCAGCGAAAGATATTCAGAATCTGTTAATGGTGTGATATGAACTTTGGGCATAAAGCTTTCAAATTAAAAAGAACACACACTAAACTAAACTTGGGTTTTAAAGTGAAAGGCAAACATTGTGGAGCTTCAATTTAAAGAAAAATTGTCAAATTTTGATATCTGAACTACATAGTAGTATTCATATGGACAAATAAACACCCTAGAATAAACAAGTTTGGAAAGTTACACTGTCAATGGCAAGTTGTGCATGAGTAAACAATTGAAACTCGGGGAGAGTTTAAATAGCATATGTGTACACACAGTAAGTCTATGGGAAACAATGGGCAGGTGAATCCGATCAACTTAGGAGCATAAGGAATCATGTAGCTCAGATTTTTTTAACTGTAGTAAATGTCAGCCAATACCTTAAAAGAGATAGGCTAACATCGGGAACATTGGGGAGCTTCAATTTAAAAATGGTCAAATATTGATATCTGAATGTAGTATTCATATGGAGAAATAAACACTCTGGAATAAAAAAAAGTTTGGAAAGTTATACTGCCAATGGCAAGTTATGCATGAATAAAAAATGAAAACTCGCGGCGAGTTTAAATAGCGTAGGTGTACACACAGTAAATCTATGGAAGAAAATGGGCAGATGAATCTAATCAAATTATGATTTTCACTTTTTTAAAGTGAAAATAAATAATCATTTTGTAATACAATTTTTTCAGGGTGTCATTTTCAGACCTTATTAAAGACAATGGTAGCATGGAGAATCATGTAGCTCAGATTTTTTTAACTGTGGTAAATGTTAGCCAATATTCTAATTTATGTATTTGTATTCTTTCTTAATACAGGTCACAGCTACTGCTTTTACTGGCATCGCAGCAACGCTCCTCCATAAGGGACAAACCCTACATAGCTATTTCAAACTGCCAGTACCGATTAACGACTCATCTACATGCAACATATCTCCCAACTCCAACAGAGCGCAACAAATAAAGGATACACATCTGTTTATAGTTGATGAAGCATCAATGATACCAAAACATGCCCTAGACGCAATCGACACACTACTACGAGATATAACTCAAATAGACATTCCTTTTGGTGGAAAAATATTCCTTCTTGGAGGAGATTTCCGTCAGATACTGCCTGTGATGCCAAGAGCACGTCCATCAACGCTAATAGAAAATACTATCAAAAAGGCCAAAGTATATCAACACATCAAGATCTTTCGTTTGCATGAAAACATGAGGACAAAACAAGAGGAGAAAGATTTCGCAACTTGGCTGCTTTGCATCGGAAATGGTGAGACCAAACAAGAACACCAAGACCTTCCTACTGACTCCATCTACATCCCAAATGAAATGATAACGAATGATGTTGTCAAACATATGTATACACCCGATATGGAAAGAAATGAAAAGGAAGCCATACTAACTCCCAAAAATGAGGAATCATTTCACATCAATAGTGAAATCTTAAAAAAAGTACCAGGTAACTCAACAACCTATCTCAGTGCAGACACAATTATCTGTGATGACGCTACAGAGAAAGATCACTATCCGACAGAATTTCTGAACTCTCTAACTCCCTCTGGAATGCCTCCTCATAAACTCACCCTGAAACCAGGAGCACTTATCATGCTACTACGCAACTTGGACATCAAACAAGGACTCTGTAATGGGACTCGCCTTCGAGTGTGTAAATTACATCAACATGTTATCGATGCACAAGTGATAAACTCCAAGCAACGCGTGTTAATACCAAAAATACGTCTTGCCCCATCAGACACGAATCTGCCATTTGTTCTCCAACGTACACAATATCCTATAAGATTGGCTTTTTGCATGACAATAAATAAGGCACAAGGACAAACATTCAACAGAGTTGGTCTTTACCTAAATGAGCCAGTTTTCACACACGGACAACTTTATGTAGCTTTATCTAGAGCACGATCATTCCGAGATGTATGCATACAAATCAACCCTACATCAAAACAAGGAGTATGTCATGAAAGGCACTTCACACAAAACATTGTATTCAAGGATGTACTCTCCAGGTAATTAGGTGACATATGTTAACCCTATATTAACGGGGGGGGAGTCAATTTGACCCCCCCCCCCCAATGAATTTCGCGACCATGCCGCCGCGCAAATTTTTTTGATCGCGTCGCTCGCTGACTTTTTACTTTAAAGTCTTGCGCATCTTTTGAGACTGTTTTCGCGAAAATCAGACGTACGGTTACGACGCTGCGCGACTTTTTATACATGCATGTCAACCCAAAAATCACTCAAAAACGTGATTTAGTGTACAAAGTCAGTGGAAATACCAATAGTGTTTTCAGCCAAAAATCATAAATGTATGTTTATTTCTGCTTTTACTGGTTGAAATGAATTAATTTTATGCTGTTTATGATTGCAAAAGTGTACCCAACAAAATTCATCGAAAAAACAATGGCAAACAAAAGGTCGAAAAAACAGAGAAATTCACAAAACAATAAAATACATAAGAAATTAATTCCAATTCGACAATTTTTTTTGCAGATAATTGTGAGAAATGTCAGAATGAATATTTTCACCAAACATCAGTATTCTAGCTATTGTAAGTGAGTACTAGGCGAAACCATAATTTCATACACTTATTTGCATAATTAATTACTTAAAAAATAGAAAAAATACATTTTTTGAAAATTTTACTATACAGTCATGCAATTTACATCCGGCTCTATGCGCATGCAAATTTTCGCAACGATTGCGCGATCGGCGGCCTGGTCTGAAATAGCCCAATCAAAATATGGTTAATAAGAGAGGAATACATTACAGTGAATATGTATTGAAGATATTCCAATGTAGAGACAGTGATTTTTTGCTTACTGTTTATTTGAAACAGAAAATCCGGTTTAGTGCTTTACTTTTTTTGCGAAAATTCATGGAATTCACCTTTGCAAAACAGAATTCATGTTTTTGCTCTGTACATTTCTTATGACAATACAGAATTTCCATTTTTAGATCAAGATAAAATGGATTTACAAGTTTCAATTAGTAAAAAAATATTTTTAAAAAACAGAAAATCACTATTTCTAAGCCTATGGTTATAATTGTATTTTCATCAAACGATATATTTTCTGCAACAATAAGCTAAAATTGATAATATGATTATGTAACTGATGCTATACAAAAAGTACATGTACATTGATTTTGAAACATACTTCTGCCAAAAGATTTTGTAAAATGGTTCAGTTGTAGTTACAGATATGAACTACAAGTTTAAGGCATCTTGAATATGATGCTGCTTGAAAAATTTCATCCATCCCAAATACTATCATCCACTTATTCAAACTACAGTCAACTCTGCACAAGTCGAAGTCGCATAAGTCGAATAATCGCCTACTCAAAAGTCTTTACTGGGTCTCATCCTTTTATTTTCTATTGTTTTTGACCCCGTACAAGTTGAATTTCATCAAAGTTAACACATTTTCCTTAGTCCCAAAAAATTAGAATTAGGCAGAGTTGACTGTACTAAATTTTTAATTGGATGTATTCTCTGTTAAGTCTATGGGATTTTGAGAATCTCAAAGGCAATGGGTTAACAATCACAATTAGTGCTGTATCAAAAGTTAACCAATTGTAACCAACCATGGAGATTAAAAAAAAAGTGTTTGATTTTTGTAGTTTACAACTATGCGTTTTATGTCATTTTACAGCAGAAACATATAATTTTTTTTCTGAGAAATTTCAACAAAAAATATTGATGTGATGAAAAGTTAAGTAAATCCATTTTAATCCATAAATTTTGAGAAATACAGTATGTAACAAAATATTCTTTCGAAGAAAGAGATTTGAAAATTGTTCGAAGGTTAACCAACCAGCTTGATTTTCACAACAGGTTAACCTTTGGAAAAAACTGATATAAAATTCAAATCAAAATTTTTCAAGGTTGGTTTCCTGGAACATGTATAAAGACTATCTATGTATATAGTGTACGTAAACAAAGCATTATACTGTAGGTATATTCAAATAAATCTGCATTGAAAATACATGTAGATGTTTCATAAATTGTTAACTTTATTCTGCGAGTAACTATGATTAGGTTATCTGCTCAAATGGTAACACATGTGAATTAAACTTTTGTACAATATTGGTTACAAACACAAATTAAAGCAAATGAAGATGATGTTCCTTGTAGTATCAGTCATCCCACATCCTATCATCCACTAACAATTCTAAAATACTGAAGACTGAAGACTGTGAAGCATCTAGAAAAATGTTGCTCCTTGAAATATTCCATCCATCCCAAATGCTATCATCCATTAAATTGAAATTTCAGGCGACTCCTGATATGATAAAGTACCGGTAAAATACTCGGGACTCACGGTTTTCTTTCATCATATTTAAATATTTTTAAATGTAAAGAGTGAAAGTTAATAAAAAATTTTGCAACGTGATTTTTTTACTTTGTTGTAACTGAAATTTTGTGATAACAGTGTACATTATAGCAGCAGGGCATTGTAATATATTTTCAACAGAAAGAAATAGTGCTGAATTAAGTTAAACAATTGTAATCGATCAAGAAAATAATTTCAGTTATTATTTTTTGTGTATGTTACAACTAACTGTCAAATGTCATTTTGTAGCAGAAACATGAAGATTTTGTTTGAAAATTTAACTGACAATATTGATGTAATGAAAAGATTACAGAAATCTATTATTATCCAAATTTTGACCAAAAGTATAGAATATTCTTATTCAAAGAAAGAGGTATAAAAATTGTTCATAGGTTAACCAAAACTGCTTTAGTTTCATGAAGGGTTAACTTTTGGAAAAAAAAAACTGATATGACACTTTAATATACATTTTTCAAGGCCAGTTTCCTGAACATGTACAGGAAGCTATCTATATTATGTATATAATGTATATAAACAAAGCATTACTTTGTATGTGTATTCTAATGAATCTACATTGATAACGTAGATGTTTCATAAATAATTAACTTTATTCTGCAAGTAGTATAAAAAGGTTATCTGCTCATATGGTAGCACATGTGAACTTAAATTTATGTACCATATTGGTTACAAACACAAATTGAAGCTGATGAAGATGATGTTCCTGGTAGTATCAGTCATCCCAAATGCTATCATCTACTAACAATTCTAAAATTGTTCAGATTAACAAATGTGGACTCATGTTATTTTGCAACAATGAAAAATTTGCCTGAGAATTTTTAACTGAGAGTAGGATGAATATTTTACTAAAAAGTTACACAAATTGTTAATACATTGTTAATATACATGCATGTAGCATCTTGCTTTATAAAACTGTTTATAAAGCACAGAACTAGGACAAACAATAACTATAAAACTAAAAATTTGCAATATTCCGTAAAACGAGACCTGTAAACCTACTTACACAATTTAAGAAGAAAAGCACAAATGAAAACCCGACTGATATGAACACAACACAGTAATGTGCAAATCCCTTACTCTATCTTTAAAAGGAAAAAAGAACTACAGAATAAGTGCCATATTAGTAAGTTCACAATGTTTTCTCTCAATTTGTAGAAAAATGTTCATATGATTTAAAAGAGGATAACACAGTGATTATTTTGTATAATGTAACTATTTTTTTAGTAATAAATACATTGCTTTTTACAAATATTCAATTAAATGTCTTTCAAAGTGTCTGTCAATGTATCAATTCAATTTACAATATGAAGCTTAAAATTTACCTGTGTGCATATGTACAACTATTCAATAATCATTCAAAGGTATTACAAATAATTTCATTATAATCAGAACAAAAGGGTTTTTTTCTTCTCAACTAACCTTGATAACATTTGTTACCGTTAATACATGAATTCCATATCTAATCACCTTGATCAGAACAAAATATTAATCCATCGTGCCAATTCACATTATTATCTACTCTGCATTAATTAATAAATATAAATTATAAATTAATATTTCTTATTTGCAAACTACTAGGCAAGACTAAATACATAAACCTGATAGATAAGCCATGGACCTTAACAACCTAAATTCGGGGCCAAGTGATGTAGACAAAAATATCAAAAAATAAATTCCCCCATAATAAATGCTGAAAAAAAAAGATTCTTTAAGAAAAAAGTGACAATATAAGTAAGTTTTAAAAAATACCACTAAAAAAATACAACAATTCTGAATACCCTTTTCCAAATTTTCTAAACCAGAAAACTTGTAAATAAATCAATCCCATAATAATGCTCTCACAATTCCTGCCATGTCTTTCTAACACAATTTACCTAAGACTGGAAATTAGTGCCTAAACCTAATCTTTAAAAAAAAATAATAATATATGCTCCAAACAAATCACAACTGATAATTGATTCCTACAAGAAACTACTTAACATATAAATACAAACTCATCTAAATAAGATAATGTACTTTTCGCCCAAATTTTCTAAAACCCGAAGGTTAATACATGTACCTATCCCATAATAGTACTCTGACATTCAATACAAAAGACTGTAAATCGCCGTCTCAACAAAAAGAATACACGCTAATAAAAATAGTGCCTAACAACAAACAAAAAAATGCAATTGAGTAATTCCTTTAAAAAAATAGTTGAACGTGAACAATATCACTCCCTTATATGCAAGAACATCTATAATGTTCTACCAAGCCAAAATAAACTTGAAAATCTCAACTGCAAATCTAACATAGGCCCCTATCCCATAATATTTTACGTCGCGTAATTATAGTGAAAAAAAAGTGTCAAAAATTGAAAATCGTGTCTGCATTGTTAATATTTTTATGCTAAGTTTAATGGTGTTGTACTGCTTTCCAATGCTTTTAAAACATGATGACGTTTTTCTATGTGCATATCACATTTTAACTTGACTGCCTGGGGGGGGGGGAGGGGTTAAATAATTATAGGGTTAATTTTCTAAAGCTCGGTGTCTCCGCTCCCGCGCACAATTTTGCAAAGACAACCTACATCGCTTGGTCGGTCTCTCCTTTGGATTTATAGTTCCATCAATAAGTTTGTGCCTTTGAATTTATAGTTCCATCAGTAAGTTTGTGCGGGAGATAGTGCTTTGCAAAGGAAGGTTGACCCAAGGCATTGATCTATTTTTTTTTTTTTTTTTTACGTGGGGGGGGGGGGGTAATTAAGTGAAAAAAAATGCCAAAAATAAAAATCGTGCCTGTATCTTTGTTAGTATTTTTATGCTTAATTTAATGGTGTACTGCTTTCCAATGCTTTTAAAGATTGTGTCATTGATTTGCACGTCAAAAAACATCTATATGCATCAAATCAGCTGAAATCATATCCAATGTAAAAAATTAATATAAATAAACACCTGTACCAGGGTTTGATTTTTTAAAAAAAAGTGCCGCTAACAAAAGTTGTCGGGTCCGAAAGTTGTAGAAAACTGGCCCTTTGATTACTAAGTCCTTACAAACACGGCCCTTTGATTACTAGGTCTTTAGAAACACGGCCCAGGTGCCTATAATTAGTGGGTCGGTGATTACATAGGGATATGCGGCCCTTTGATTTCAAAAGGTGTATTGAAATGCGGCACTTTGAGAAGAAAGTTTTAAGCGTTTCTTTGTATGAAGAGATGTCGGGCCCTACAGTTGAATAGAAACATGGCCCAAGTGCACACAATAGGATCGGATTAACTACAGGCTACAACTATTGTTTCGGCTAATGCATTGTTTACGTACGTGCTAAGATGATACTATACAATAGAGGATTTGAAACAGCTCATTGCGTCATTTTAACTAATTCATCTAAAACTGAACGTTAGATCGGTTCATTTCGATTCGAGTTTTCATTACTGCAATACCTACTTCACATTCGTTCACTCAACAAATTATTTTCGTTAAAAAGCGTTAAGAGGTTATGGTTATACCATCATTTAATTGTTGACAGCGTATGTTGATTAAGCAAGAGGATATAGAGCTACCATCACCATAATTCAGCTACCATCACCATCATTAGATTTTTGAGACAAGTTCGTGCGGTTAGGGCCCTATATATCCAAGAAGTTTTCACAAGCTGAACTACATGTAAGTACATTTTTCGAGTTTTCATTTAATAACCACTGATTGCATTATCACACTTTCAATCTAATCTATCCGACCAAGCGGTCATTAGCGCCGGACTGTGGGGTGGGGGTGGGGGACAAAAACTGCATGTACAGTAATGTCCAAAACCGATATTTTACCATTACTGTCAATTGTTGTACTGCCGTTTGATGTTAAAAATAAACCGTAAGTTGTTGTTTTTTCTTTAGTATTATTACTATATATTGAAATTGGTGTTTGTCATGTGTTAAGTGAAAAATCGATTGAGTAGATTCATTGACAACAGTTTTTTTAGCTTATACATAGCTCTAACTGCAACCGTTTTAAGCTTCATATCTTTTATTTTTTGTGTGTTGGTATTATTATATTGAAAAATACATTATGTGTTTAGTACAAATCGATTAGGTATAGATTTACTGCTTACCCTTTTTTTTTAGCTTTTTCATGTTACTACCATTTGTTGTTAAATATTAAATATCATGACCTATAGGCCCCTATATTATTTCCGATATAATTATTTTAAAAATTTGCAATGTACTATATTTTACACACTACTAAATACATTGTCAGCACTATCTCACACAAATAATCACCAACATAACTGCTTTTCCCTGACAAATAATCACCCATATTACTGCTTTTCCGTAACAGAATCATATCAGACATGTAATTTAGCTCACACAATAAACACCCACATAACTGTTTCTCTAGAGAGCATGTTTAATAAGTACAACTCAATCTCTACCTAACTTTAAAGATTATTTCATACGTTATGTACTAAAACCTAAAATACGTTATGTACTATAACCTAAACATCTTACTTTGTCTTTTTTTTCAATATAGGATGGCCGAAACAACTGAAAACAGAATGTCGAAATCGATATTGCAGATGATCGGAGTAACCACGAGATTGACCAACCGTCAGTACACAATACCTCAAGCCGTCGCCCAGATGACAAACATCATTAGGGATATGGAGAAGAACGTGACAGTAATGCAAGACGAGCACAAAAAACTGCTAAAAAACATGGCCAACAAAAACAGGGATCTCGCCAAACGACACCACGCCCTGAAAAAACGAGAACGAAAAACTAAACACAGAACTGAATAAGATGAAGGCGGAACTTGACCTATCGCAGTCAAGTTTGAGTGCTTTATTTGACGACAGCGACGACGAGAACAATGAAACAGGTCCACAGGCAAGCAATGAAATCAACGACCAGGACACCTCAGGCAACGGCAGCCAGGAATTACTGTAGAAAACCGAATGTACATGGCTTGAAAGTTAATAACGTTAATGAACATACATAGGTAGTTCAATATGATTTGTTTTATTTCTTACTGATATTATTTTTTATATATATGTTATTGATGTTATTTTAACAATATTGCCTGAATGATATTATGCTTCTTATCTCTTATTGATGTTATTTTATCAATTTTGCCTAAATATTTGCGTTTATTGCTATTTTCATGACACTGAAATCAGAGGCATCGATTTATGTTTAGGAGGGGGGGGGCAAAAGTTAAAAAAATTGTCCCAGATCTTCGGCGCGCGCAAATTGTAACAAAATTTTGCGCGCAAAGCACGTTGAAAAAATGACCATTCTATGTTTTGCATTGGGAGCAGAAGTGAACACATTGCCCAGCACGGATATTTGCATCGTTATTATAAAAATTTTTATTCACTTTATGTTTCGCATAGAGAGTAGAAGTAAACATTGCCCATACTTATTATAAATTTATTCATTTTATGTTTCGCATTGGGAACAAAATTGAACAAATTGCCCAGCACGGATATTTGCATTGCTTATTATAAATTTTATTTGCATTGCGTATTATAAATTTTG
>JZLH01S0597218.1:63296-77065 GCA_001188425.1 Eucidaris tribuloides
GGTCAAAAAATTTCGCGCGGCGGCGTAATCGCGAAATTTGTCGAGGGGGGGGGCCATTATGGCCCCCCGGTATTATTAGGGTTAATCTGAGATTAAAGACAGTATAATATATGTGACCTGTTACCACGATACCCTATTAAAGTTGCACATCTTATGAAACTTAACATATCAATTTCTAAGCGATCTTTTACTTTTTTCATGGTCCAGAGTTCTGCAACACAATGGTAAATTGGAACTAAAACCGTCGTTTTTGGCACATTTTTTGCCATTGTAACAAATCTACAAACTTGATATACTATTGACACGAGATTTACGATAATCAAAGATTTCTCTTTAAGGTTAGATCAAAATATGTGATTAAAGTCAACGTTATGGCCCGCGGTTTTGAGTCTAAAGACTTCCTTTTTGGTAAAAAATCTCGTGGAAGATCCCCGTTTTTCTCATTTTTTCTGTTTTTGCCGCTTCACAAAATGAAAGTGCGAGATCTGTAAATGTATTGACGATGAGGATTTGTAGTGGGAAGTCTGAGGATTCTAAAAATGTAAAAATCAAATTGTATTTGTTAGGAGAAGGCTCGCGGAATTGGCAAAAACAATGACAGATACGATTTTCTCGCACTGAGATATCCACGCGTGTCTTTATCATTATGCGTTCGAGTGTGAATGCAAACAATAGATATGTGGCGAGAGAGCACTAGTGCATGACCAGTGCGTATCATAACCTCGTATTTCTCTGCGTAAAAGAGGCTCGTCTTCTGTTGTTAAGAAATTGATATGACATAGAAAGAAAATTACTTCGGGTGAAAATAAATGTATATATCAACACTTTGCAAAATGTGAAGGTCATGAAATATTTGATTTTTGTTTATAGTTCACTTTCATTCATTATATCATAATTTCGATATTTGGCACTTTCCTTACTAAGGTTGTGCAACTTTGTCAGGGCATCGTGACGGATCACATATATTGTGAAAGACACATTTAATAAATTTTGAAACTTTGCTATTTTACATAGACCCATCTGACAGTGTTTGAATGGACAAATCAACACCCTACTAGAACACAAAACTTCAGACATTTATACTATAACTATGTACAGATAACAATGTGCACATGAATTAATGCCTGCAGACAAAATTTCTGCACCAGGAAGGGTGGAATGGACGGTCAATAATTTTCACTTTTCGAAAGCACGTAATCGTTTAGAATTTAGAACTGCATTTTTCAGGGCTTCATTATTGCACTCCATCAGGGACTCTGGTCGCATGTGAAACCGTGTAGCTCAAATTTTGTTTTAAAATGGATACATTGTCATACGATGCCTTTAATGTTTAGTTATTTCTTTTTGTAGATCAGACAATTGTTTTACCAATCTTTCACAAAAAAATGTGTTTCTCATAAACAACATCATTAAGCTTTACTGATTTAACTTACTGATTGACATACTTTGATTTTTAATTATAAGAGCACCACTCCCCGACTTTTTAATTTTTTTTTGTCAATTTCTTAGAAATGGGGGATTTACAGAGCGTATGATTTTAGAGCATGGATAGACATGATAGATGACAAGTCTATATAAACACACAACATCAGACAATTTCCTATTTCAACATCACATAGGATCTAAATTTGTTAGCCTTGAAGCATAAACATCATTGTGAGAGATATTGTCAGCATTAATAGGTGATTAAATGTATACGTTTTGGTTATAAAACAGTTTGTAATATGTGTGACACTGCATAACCGTTTTACAATTTCTAAGAAGTTAAATTTATGTTCAAATGTCTTTACAATGAATAATTAGGATGTAATTGTGTTAAATCATACCATGTGAAGGATGCAAGAGAAATTGAATTTAAAATCAAAATCGAACAATATATGTCTCAAAACCTGTTCTCTCGGACAAACATTCCACTGTTATCTTATTTATGTTTACGAAACGTTTTAAACTGAGGAATAATCCAACAATATTGTAACTTACCTTGTTTATGACAAGAGTAGCCTTCTGTGGTTGGTCAATATGCTGTGGCTATTGATTGATAATTCTGGATTAGAATGACGATGAGTAAGACGGACCTGAACGACGTGAATTCACGCGGGATCGTGAATGTTTTCAAACGTGCGTATAGTAGTCAGAATATTGAAGCTCAATATGCTACCCCTGGCCATTTATACAATCAAAAGTGCTGACATCACATTATGTTTACATATCATATCACATAAGTAAATACGGTTATTCTCACAAATTAAAGCAAAATCGCTGATTCATGTTCATACAACACTTGTTCAGTTGATATATTTAATTGTACAAAGTCCACTTTGGAAGTAGCATGTATATAAATTAGCGCCCTCATTTGTCGTTAATGTTAAATGTGTAGGTACCAGTTGTTGCCCACAACTGCACAATGCAACGTAGAACCTTGTCTCTGAAATAAACTGCAGCATTGCATAAATATAAAAACATGTCAGTATACGAAGGCAAGTCAAGAGAGAATTCTAGACTCACGGCAAGTTACTTTAACCCCTTTAATTGCTGATGTTATGTTATCACGCTTTCGGTGGCTTGCCAATGTCATGTTAACAGGCAAATTTGCATAATTTATTTATTGTACAGACACTAAATAATCCCTGCAATGGGAAATCATAGGGGCTGGCATAATGGCGATTAGGATGAGGGCATATTGAGGGTTTATCATCGTCATCAACATCATCATTACCATGATCAGCAGCAACAGCAGCAGCACCATATTCACCTTCATCTTACTTTCTCTTTGCAACGAAGGTTGTTCACCATAGCTTTCCATCTCACTCTATCTTCTGCTATCATTATGGCGTCCTCAAATGATGTTATACATGTCCACATCATGGAGTTATCGCCCCATTTCATTCTAGTCTTCCAACTATACATCAATCAACTTCAACTATACGAAATACTTCAATTTAACCACGTCGCAGTTGAAAGGTCTGTCCCCATTCTCTTTTTGTGCCGTCTGTTAGTCATTTTCTAAAAAGTTTTCTGACACGAGTAACTGAGAAAAAATGGGTGCTAAATACTTTACGTTTGTATCATAGCAAACGCTAAATACGGGTGTGATTACACTTCAATCAGGTGGTTTGACGTTTTACAAATAATGTAACGGGCAAAAAGTGCACAACGTTAAAAACTTCAACCAAGTTTGATTAAAATCATGTAAACGGTTAGTAAGTTTTCTTGGTTACCAACTGCTCACACACCAATAAAAACAGAAATGAACAACCGTCACCTTTCAATCGATCCGCCGTCACGGTCATACAACTACCTTTTTCGAATCCCTTTCAACACTTACACTGTAAAAAATATCCTTTTTACGGGGAAACCATAATGATTACAGTTATTCTTATGTAATTGTTACTCTCTAAAATAATGAGTGAAAATATTCACTCTTTGAGGATTGAATTTCAAAAAATTTGGAGTGAAAATGTGCGTTTTTCACTCATTTTGGAGTGACCTCAGGGATCACTCAGAGATTTCGAGTGATCCTTGAGGTCACTCCAACATGAGTAAAAAACGCACATTTTCACTCCAAATTCACTCTAAATTTACTCTTTTTTGAAATTCACTCCTCAAAGAGTGAATATTTTGACTCATTATTTTTTTAGAGAGTACCGTAGATCACATTTTACGTTGAAAACCACTAAACAATAAACATTTTCGGCAGTAACCAGGAAACGTTAAATTCCTGGCAACTGGTTCATTGTAATTTTTGCTGGGTTTTGCCGAAAAATCACTATGTTTAGTAGCTTTTCACCGTAAAATTAACCTTAAAAATACTGTAATAACCGTAACTATTTTTATGGTTTCCCCGCAAGAAATACGGTGCCTTTATAAGTGTACGCAAATATTTTTTTTCCTTTAATTTCTTGTCATGTGTTGAGAAGGGGTCTTTCAATGTTTTATGATTGTTATTTTGAGCAAAATAATGTGCAGTCACTGATGTGTAGACTGTGGAGGCCGTCCGTTAGACATGCAGTTATGTTATTCTTGTGCCAGGGAAATTTGTTTCACGAGCAGATCACGCGTTATATGCCTGTACACCTATTGACCAATGAAATGTAGAGGAAGCAGAGTTAAGCACTTATGTCTTGTTATGTCTGAAATTATCCAAACATTTGTAATAATGTCGAATGTTTTTTTTTGGGGGGGGGACTTATAAACATGACCGTGCATATATTTTTCGGGCTGGGGAAATTGATGTAACGTGCATTTTTCCAGGGCGCAATGAAGAAGAAATGAAGTGGAACAATGCAATATGAATAGCTATTTATCTTTTATTTGCACAAGTTTTCAACTTTTTATCAGAATTACATGCTCATATTTTTAAAATGTTAAAATAGTTTCAAAAAAGGTAAAATTAATGTGGTCATTTATCCCGCATAGTCTTTTTAGTACGGATGAAAATTGTTTTTAATCAGAGAGAAGTTGTCCCTAGGAAAAAGCGGCCACCGCCTGGGAGCAAAACTGGGAGGTTTTTTGCCTTTATGACAATCGTGATTTAAAGTGAACTTGTAGGGATGTGGCACACGCTTGTGAGAAGTGAAACACCAGCACACGGGAAAGTGCAAGCCATGGATATTTTATCCCATTTCACCCCCATAATAGAATCATTGTGGCTATTAGCAGCAAGCTCAGTCAAAAGCTGACTTCTTTGTCATTACACACAAATAATCTATAGCACCACTTAACACCATAACGTGTCTATTTACCAAACTTGTTCAACAATATTATGTAAAATGTGTGGGTATGGGAGGCAAAGAACTTGTATGTGTTACTTTTTTTTTGTAATTGAGCAAGTGTCTGTGTATGTGTACCATGGGTATTATATGTGCGTGTAATATATAAGAGTAAATGGGTGAATCTGCTAGGATTGCCACCTGATTTTAGCTGTATAGCATAGCCACTACGGACAATTCACAATTTTATACCTAGATAGATAGATAGATAGATAGATAAATTTTACAAAACCGAAACAGTTACAGAGACTGGTTTCCACTAGGGCCGTACATAAAAATCATAGTAAAAACATAAATTATATATATACAACAAGGATGGGATGTAGATGTTAAACATTAAAAATGAATTTCTTGTAGACAACTACAAGTTCTTTAATTAAATAATCAGTTTAAAAATCGAAAATCTGTTAAAAGTGAAACTTCGAAAGCCCACACTGAACACAATTTCCAGTACATACAAAATGTATACAAAACAAAAAAAGAAAATATCATACATATAAACCTTTAAAAATATTTACATTTCATAACACACACATACATACTTGCACATATAACACACATACAACACACAAACACACACACACACACACACACACTTGCACACACAAACACTCCTCTTTAATCACAATACACACATAATATTCACACATATGTTCACACACACACACAAGCACACACACACACACACACACACAACACACACACACACACACACACACACACACACACACACACACACACACACACACACACACACACACACCATCACACACGTCAATAGCGATAAAAATTACTCACAAACGAACAACCTTCTCAGTCATACAAACACACAGATACACACATACCCATACCCATATCCACATGCACATCCACGCTTACACACACACACCTCCCAAATATATAACCACACGCCCACCCATACATACACACATCATGTACACCAAACATTGCATTCGTTCGTACATACATACGTGCATGTTTATATATACAGGGCCTCAACACATATATTTGAATTAATCATTAACAAAGATCCGTAAATCATGAAAATGGTATTTATATTGCACTCCAAACTTATTACTGTGGAGTACTCTACACCAAACAAAGACGAACAAAAAAAAATATATATATATGTGAAAGAAAACTGCCTATTTCTTTTTTTTACTTCTCAAGGGGTTTTATTGAATAATTGCGTGCTCTTAGCTTTAGGTATTAACACCTTTTGCTAATATATTTGCTGTATACACATTAGGTGCTGCGATACCCAGATGGTTATTCCGAATGATAAGTGCTGACGTAGGCAATATGAGTATCAGAAGAGTATTCTTTGTACAAATCAATAATACATTAAACTTTACTTTGTTTCACATGCATGAAGATCATGGAATTTGCATCTAAAATTTGTGTGAAAATGTAATAATCCTTAGGCTGGGTGGGTTCCCGTGTGCAAGTGACAATTCACAGGCATGGACTAGACCATCAGACATAACAAAAAGTGAGGGTAGACTTTTGCTACCCCGGAACTTTTGTCGGTAGAGGGCATTTTCATATGCCGCCATACTGCCATTTTATACCATATAGTGATGTTTTCATGGTCACTATTTGGGGTGAAATGGCCCAGTTTTTCAGAGTTTTTGTAAATGTCTTCTTGCAAGGGATCAAATTTACCAATTAATTGTATTCGTGATAGAGCACGCTTTTCAAAATGGCTGTTAAACGCCATCTAACACTTAAAACATGTTTTCATAGCCATTGTATGGTGTATAGGGTCAGTTTCACCAATAAACTGTATTTCTCACAGATTGCCTTTTTCTAAATGGTCACCAAATGCCATTTAAGGGGGGTTTTTTTTGAACATTTTTTGAACATGTTTGTTCATTTATTTATTTTTTTTTTGTATATCTGTTGGTGTAAAATGTGTAGAGAGATCAGATTCACGAATTAATTATATTCCTGACGGAGGGCGCTTTTTAAAATGTCTGCCAAATACCATGTCATACCTTACAATGGTATTTAAACAGGTACTCCATGTTATAAAATGGCCTAATTTTAAATGTTTTCCAATGTTTGTTAATGTTAAAACCCAAATAAAATTTCCCCGGTATTTTGAAAGCTATGACTAGATTTTATTCTTGACAAAAACAAACGTTCAGAATCATCTGCAGTAGTAGACAACTTAAAATTGTATTAATCATGCGAGTTTATGGTTCATAAACCCAATCAAACTGTGAAAAGAAAGGAGGAAAAGAAAAAAAAAAACCTAGAAACTGGTCAAATGTAGGCTTTCTTTATGATTACCAACTAGTTATTACAGTCTTTTTCCATTCAAATGTGAACTGTTACGGTTCTTGCAAGAGGAATTTTTTTAGATGGATCCTGGTGGCATCTACCGAATGTATTGCATGATAGGCTTTTGGCTTCGACACATGCATCAATTTTTCTCACACTTGGCGCGCTGATACAGTCCCGGATTCAGTAAGGTGTATTCTTTTGGTATGCATTGTAATGATGGCCGTATCTGGCGTAAGCAACTCCTCTACCTCGACAAATCTATAAGAGTTGTGTTCAACGCATGCAATTCGGTAGAGAATTGACACCATCTCGAACATGGGGTACTGGATCTTTATTGCATAACTTGTTGAAGGCAGCTTGCTGTGGTGGTAGGTCTATACATATATTTTCGTTTAAGTTGGTCCATGGTTTTACGCTTGGTTACTCTCTTAAGTAATTGCGCTAGATATTCATCTGCCTTGGTCATACTGGTATCCCAGTTTGGATCATAGGTTCTTGCCTAAGTCCACATGATAATCTGTGACATCCAAACATCTCTGTAACGTGCTACCTCTCCATACCTGAACAGGATGTTACTACACAAGTAAAGTGGATACTTCGGCAGAAACCTTTATGTCCGAATTAGCAAATCAATGTGTTGCCAAGGCAGAAGAAAATCTTACACAAGTACTTCAGAGAGGAACCAAGTGTGAAACCATGGATCATAATCTTGATCAACTTTCTTTGACATGCTTTATGCAATGAGGCCAAACATTCGGAGAGTTTGCCATGTTACATTCTAGATGGTTCCAATTCTCTCTACCAAATCATGCATTGGATTCAACTCTTTATGGATTTGTTGAAGTACAGGAGATTCTTATGCCAGATACGGCCATCCAACGCATACAACTATAGAATAAATCTTACTGTTTCAGTGCGCTAAGTGTACGACAGTTAGAAGCAATATACCATGAGGTAAATTCTGCAGATGCCACCAGGATCCAGTAAAAATATTGCACTTCCTCTTGCTCTGACACTTTTCAAGAAGTGCTATATACTGGTTTGAAAGGCTATATACGGCTTGGAAGTGCTACGTACGGGATTGTCGTGATGACTCCGAGTCTACGGATGGTTGGAATATCATCAATCACATGATGAACAATTGACCAATCAGAATTCAAGATACTTATAATGACGGATATAAATTTTAAAATGTAGGCCCATAGATGATATCGTGTATTAAAATATGATTACAAATCAGTTGTCCGGAGCACATGCAGCAGCGTAATAGTTCACAGTCGTGTCGTTTGTCGGGTCCACGAATTTCATGGCAGCGTGGTCCGCTCGGCACTTGCTAGATGGGTATTGGAAGTGCGGTGGGTCATCGGTGAGGGCGGCCTTTACAACTCTGGCAATATCTTCGCCAGTTTGATGTTCGGAAAACTCAGGCGCGTTGGACAAAAGTTTGACAGTTTTCTCGAGCATTGTTCTGCTGATGTCATCGAGGTTTTCGTCTTTCACCTGATCAAATCCTGGCTGGTTATTCGGTCCGAAATTTTCGCCAAACTTCGTTTTCACGGGACCCGGTTGGACAGTGCTTACCCTGTGACAGAAAAATGTTAGAAAACAAAACAATACAAAACATGAGTTGCCTTAAAAAAATTCCAGACATTCTAAGATTTCTCAGGACATATTGCTAAAACCGTTGCTATCCAGTTGTGACTAAAAACATGCTGCATGTAATGTACATGCAACAAAACCTACTTCTCAAAATTAAAAATGATTAAGCTCTTTTACACTAAGTGGTCTACACTGACAGAAAAACTTGAAAAAAATAAACAAATCCAACACTTGTAGGATGTACTAATTACAGTCATATTGAAACCTTAGTGTTCCTTTTGAAACGCATCCTAGAGTCCAATTAAATAATTAATGGAAAAGAAGGGTAACAACATGTCCATTAAGCACTTCTATGAATATGCACGACATTGAATGCTTCTTAAATGTCAAATTGAAGATCAATCTTTCTAACGAAAAAAATTATATAAGGTAATGAAATGATGAATTTTTCCCTCTTTATGGTTTTAACGTAGGACACGCTGAAGGTTGAATAGTTTAATTACCAGATATTAAAGGGTCGTAGAGACGAAGCGAGACTCTCTGACAATCCTTCCAGGGCGAACTTTGATGCGTTGTAGATATCACAGAATGGAACTCCTAAAAATGGGAACAAATAAACAAAACTGATCAATTATGATTAGAACAAACAGACCAATGTAAAACAAAATAGACCTTGTTATAGAGTAAATGTTCGTGTGAAAAATATGAATTATTCATAATAGATGATAATCCTGCTGGTGTATAAGCAAATTTTAAATCTAAGGAAGGAAAATTTAGGCAAACTAAGGTAAAATCAGGCATCAGGTTAGTTGCAAGTACATGTTATACACGACAAAATAAAAAAAAATATAATAAAGATGTATTATCTGACACGTTTAAAAAATTATGATGTGATACTTTAAACTGTAGATTATTGCACTAGGGAGCTTAGGATTCAGAAATTCAGATTCAGATTCGTTTATTTCATTCATCATTAAAAACAAACATGTAAACATTTACAATATACAATTAAAATTTTACATGAACAAAACTTAAATTAGACACAGATGTACAAAGAGTAATAAGAATGAGAAGTTGGCTGAAAAAGCAGTAAAAGCCTTATGAAATGCCATCTCCTAATACGTATAATATTAAATTTCAAAAGACAAAGACAAAACAACAACTAATAATTAATAAATAATAAATAAATACATTAATTAACAATTGTTGCAAAGAAATATAATTCAGAATTTTATCCATATTGCAGTCAAAACAGAAAGGTACATTTCAATAAGGAAGAAGAACAAAGAAGAGACAACAAGAGGACAGAAAGGCACATATCAGAAACAACAAGAAAAAAGACTAGCTGGACCAGAAAGCAAAAAGACAGCAGTACGCGAAAACAAGCCGAATCGAGAAAAAAAAAACTATGAAATGAAGTGAAAACCTACCATGTGTGCCAGCTGCACCTCTTATTCGATAATGTTACCTGAATTCCTCTTCTTCACTGATGGAATAACTTTATTTCTTTTACTTTTTTGGTGCTGGTTTGCCAACTCCGAAACGAACTTCATGTATTCAAAAAGTTGATCGAAATTTGCTCAAAACGGATGTGCCTCCAAAATCCACAAGACATCAATAGCTGCTATTATTAACTACAAAAAGCGGCACACATATATCAAAAACACAATGTATATAATTTTGACGGTCGAGAAACCAATGTCGGCTTCCTTTTAGATCTATTATTCTCTATTTATTCATTTAATTCCAAAATCCTTAGTTACACTTGATTTATAAAGAAAGGTTAAAGTTCAGTGACCATGATTCGGAACACTTGAAAATGCCCTCAAGACCAACTGAGTGAAATAATATAACAAACTATACACCACCAGGAGTTGGATCTCCCACCTGGAGAGGATTTATCTGATAATTTCGCTTTACTCTAAAGGACAGAATCAAGCACTAAAATAGGAGTATCTTAATTCTATCCAGCGGGAATGTATAAAATAAGACCCATGGGAGCCACACAGCAGGCTTTCCTGTACCGAGTGATATTGACATTGTTTATTTTAGAATGAGTCAACGTTTGACTACAAGATTTTCACAGGAGAAGCCTTGCATAGTTTACTTGATTCTAGAGTAGTTTCAGCCCAAGTTGAGGACTACCCCCAAGCATGTCATGTACCTTTAATATCAAAAAGGATAACTTACTCAGTATGTCTAAACGTCCATGTTTCTGCAAGATTGTTTCTACCGCTCTGGTAATAGTATTATGTTCTGTGACGTCTAGCTCCAAAATAAACAAGTTTTTGTTGAGGGCGTTTCCCGCAGCCGCTTCCAAATCTCCTTTCTTGGCCAGGTTTCGCATTGTAGCGTAGACGATATAACCACCTTTGGTTGAATCTTGGGCTAGCATGACAGCCGTCGACAAACCAATGCCTGAAGAACAGCCGGTGATGAGAGCTACTCGGGGTGTCATTTTGAACTAAGACGAGTAGATGGGAAAAGGGCATTAACAACAACCAAAGCATAATAATGTAATGTATTACGACAACGGCCACAATGACGTCAACAATGACGACAACAATAATATGAAGGAGAATTAGGAAGAGAGAGGAAAGAAGAAAGGGGAGGAAGTGGGAGAAGGAGGGGAAAATGGCAGTGGGGAGAAGAAGGGGAAGATTGAATAAGACGTGAAGATAAGAAAAAAAACACCAACCACAAGAAGAGGAAGAAGAAGAAGAACAAGAAGAAGAAGAAGAAGAAGAAGAAGAAGAAGAAAAAGAAGAAGAAGCAGAAGAAGAAAGAAAGGGAAAAGGGAGGAGTAGCAGAAGAGTAACAAGAAAAAGAGGAAACTGAAGGACAAGAGGAAAAAGGAGAGTAAAGGTAAGATAAGGGACAACAGGAGGAGAAGAGAAGAAGAAGAAGGTAATGATGATGATGATAAAAGGAATTAAAGAAATAGAACAATAAAACAATGGCAATAACTAGACAAATCAGTAATAACGTGAGCGTAATCTTCAGCTTACAATGCAACAAGTGAATACCATTGGTGGCAATAGTACTAAATAAATGCACATAGATCGGGGCAGCATTTTACTCGCTGTATCCTAAGATGATTTGCCATTGTGTAGTCAAATTTGCTTCCATCATTTCCTTTGGTTTTTCCTTCTGTGATGTTGTACACCTTTCATCTAAGCAACATAACTAAATCAAAAACAAAATCAAACAATATTTGACTAAAAAGTTGTTGTGCCGGCCAAATATCCACCAAGTAATATATTGCCTTACTATACAAATCATTTTAGAGTGTAAGTTACTTAGAAAATACCCCAAACTATATCGTAATTTACCTTGTTTGTAGAACAAACCAGCGTGCTGTAGTTGCAAATGCAGTTGTTAGATGCAAAAAAAACGATAGGAATAGACGGAGTTGGTGATCACTCACTCGGGAATGTGGTTTAACTTGTTTCAAAACGTGTGTATGCTAGTCAACATTGAACCTCATTAGGCATCAGCTGTGTACTTTTACAATCAACAATGGTGGCATCACAACATTATGTATGTGCATGTCATCAAATAAGTAAACAAGGTTAACCTCACAGGTTTAAAGAATACACCAGGATCATATTCATAAATCACTTATCCAATCGATAAGTTGTTCAAAGTCTACTTTCGTAGTAGCACATACTGCCGTTTCTTGGCCTTCCGAATTATATCATTATCTCATTGTGAGAGTACATACTTGATTTAACATTGATTGGAAGCTGATTAGCCGTACGGTAAATTAATGCGAAAAAAGATAAATTCTACTGAAATGTAAACGACCTTTGACCTGTCACCTTTTAACTACAACAAATCTTATAAATATAGTTAGGTATATTTTACCCAAATTTGATTAAACTCTGATAAATGATTTATAAGTTTTCATGGTCACAAACTACCTTCATACGAAAATAGCAGAAACCATTTCGGCCACTGTGGTATACCGAATACCTAATACCTAATTCCTTGTAGCATTAAAATGCTGAAGAATTTTCTATTATTTTTTTTTCATGCAACTGCTCTCGCAGTATATATGCTCAAAATGTATCATCGTTCCTTTTTTTATATGATGGTGAATTTCAAAACAGTATTTTCTGTTCTTCAAAAAACGGGCATTTTTCTTACATCTCTGTCAACAAGGAATGTGGCCAGTCTGTATATAGACTTAGCCTTGTTGATGAATCAAATTAAGACTCATATCACCATTTATTTAAAGCAAGTAATACAAGTAGTATGTGATTTGTTATGTCAATACTATAAGAATCAAGTATGCTTCGGGTTTTCAACTCTAACACAGATATCATGTTTTTTCTGCCTCTGCGTTGGGGAGTGGTCATTTATGTTTCAATATGTTATGTAACGTGAAGTTGCAGCGAACCTAATACTTTTGAATTTGTTTTGTATTCACACAGAGTAATCTGTCATTTTTCAGGTTGCAATCATTTGCCCCATCACTATACCTTGGAGTACGGATAGATAGGGATCTTTCGGATCGGCTTACTTCTGCAGTTATTGAGTAACAGCGATGAAAATGGGCAAAAATTAATTTTTGGAATGTGTCGGAAAATGCGTTGACATGGTAACGGCTGATTATTGCAACAAATCACGGGAAACAACAAGCAGATCAAACTATTTCATAATTTTGTGAACAATGCATATGAAAAGGACCCAGGCTGGGGATCTTCGCAATTATGCACAAACAGGTACATGTAAAAATTTTAGGCAAATGGCCCGTTGTTTATGGGATTAGCAATGAGATAAATCAGTTTAACATCAGGTTTGTGTGTGTGTGTGTGTGTGTGTGTGTGTGTGTGTGTGTGTGTGTGTGTGTGTGTGTGTGTGTGTGTGTGTGTGTGTGTGTGTGTGTGTGTGTGTGTGTGTGTGTGTGTGTGTGTGTGTGTGTGTGTGTGTGTGTGTGTGTGTGTGTGTGTGTGTGTGTGTGTGTGTGTGTGTGTGTGTGTGTGTGTGTGTGTGTGTGTGTGTGTGTGTGTGTGTGTGTGTGTGTGTGTGTGTGTGTGTGTGTGTGTGTGTGTGTGTGTGTGTGTGTGTGTGTGTGTGTGTGTGTGTGTGTGTGTGTGTGTGTGTGTG
>JZLH01S0597218.1:81214-94867 GCA_001188425.1 Eucidaris tribuloides
TACACTAGGAATCTACTGGACTGTTTTGTGGCTGTTTCGTGCCTCGATGTTTTTTGTAATCTAGTGGATATATACTAGTGCATTTATCCAAATTGTTGAACTCAAAACTTGCTGTACATGTATCTCGCTGTCTGGAACCGCTATTCATACACAGCATCTTCGACAGCTCATCTAAGATCTTGCCAATATCATCGCACATGCCACACACTGTTATCAATCAATCATGCACTGAATCACATAATGCCAGGCCACACTTCACCCTGCCACCATCGAGTATGTGTTTAAGCGCCTCCCAAGTGTGTTAGCCATAAACGTCACATAGACCTGAACAACCACCAGCATGGAGTACACCAAGCCGAGCTACTTCAAATAACTGCTAATTTCATGCCTCTTCCTGCTTGGACTGGACCGAACACATTGACACTGTGATGTATACACTGATTTGTATATTCATGGAATTACCAGACACCACATTGCTCGGTCAGCAACACACACACACCACCACCACACACACACCATCGCGCCCCACGCGCAACAACACACACACACTCGAAAATAAAGCTCCACAACGTACACAACCTGTCATCACCACAACAGCCCACAACTCAACCATATTATTTCAACACACATCTCCGCACGAAATTGACAACAATCCATTTTGAGACATCACATAACTATGATACCTGTCAGGCATTTCATGCACGACGCTCCTGTGTACATACGCAACCAAAACACCGAGACACACTGCTGAAAAATTCACTATCGGATGACAAAAACAAACCAACACACTACCGCGGCCTACACCTGTTGGCTATTCATACAACTGCATATACACACACAACCCACACATGCGCGCCGCCTAGCCCTGTTCGCACGCGGCAAAAACACACTGAACGACATCAGATATTTTGTCCTACAATCGTGATGAACTTCTTCAATTGAATTCAAGCAAATCCTCAACTTCACCACAATGGTGTCTTGCACATTCTTCACCCTCTGTCCTTGAACCACATGAAAAATCTTTGGTATAACAATCTCCGCACAATGCTTACGAATTCAACAACATATTACACATACA
Source organism: Eucidaris tribuloides (assembly GCA_001188425.1). Lineage (NCBI taxonomy): Eukaryota > Metazoa > Echinodermata > Echinoidea > Cidaroida > Cidaridae > Eucidaris > Eucidaris tribuloides. The sequence continues at coordinate 82,293 of JZLH01S0597218.1, forward strand.
CATGCACATGTACACCAGGCATTCACGGCACCCGAACCCGCTCCTGTGTACATATTCGCGTAAAACAGCACACACCATAACACGCTACACACGAGCAGACCAGCCACGTACTTCACGAGGGAAAAAAGGCGGACCGTCCGCTCTATCGGCTGAAATCATCGTCTTTTAAGCACTGTGTGTAACTGACATACTATCACCATGTCGTTCCCGCTAAATCACTTAAAAATCTCAGCACCTTCCGTTCGTTTCGCAGTTATGGAATGCTCATTCTATCAATGCCAAGGACAAGTCTGCAGCGCTTTATCGTGATTTTATGCAATAAACAGCATACATCTGGATGTTGTAGCTCTGGACAGAGACATGGTTAACTGGGGAATGAGCCGTGAAATAATCGAACTATTGCTTGATATTAAAGACCAACATATCTATGCCAAAACTCATGTTTTAACACCAAGCTCACACGTCTTAATTCTAGAGGCAGGGGGTTGTTTGGCATTCTCGTAAGAAATGGAATTAACAATCACACACACTGCCGCGGCGCACGCACCACACCACCCCCACACGACATCAAGTCACACACAATCTCGCAACATGCACAAAACATTTGAAAACACATACATGTAACATCAAGGCATTCATGCACACGCTGCCTGTGTTACAGTACGCAACTAAAACGCACACAACATCCAATACACCTACACCACACACAATCACACACACACAGTCACACCCATATACATATCACAATACCACATCTCCTTATTTCCAAAAACACAAACGCAAATATTAGTACAAAAGGTAATCCAGTCACAGCAAACACCACACACACACACACAACACACATGCACCCACACACAACCAAAGTACCTACACGTACAACCAAAACGGCACATACACACAACTACACACACGCACACGCACATACATGTATAACAAATTTAACACAACCCACATTAAGCTACACACATGAAACAATACGTGGGACTATCGTGAAATCTGATAGTACATCTCTATACTGTTTCTTTGTTCAGCTTCTCCATATATCGTTTCATTTCATTTTTGGTATATTTTGCAATAAAGGCCAAACTCCAAGGTGAGAAAATTTGGTTGAAGGTGCATAGTCAATACTGCTCGCTGATTGGTCCTGTTCCCCCAAACGTGATGTAGTAGACATTTTGGAAAAGAACTAAAATGGATGTTAGTACACTTTTGAAGGAACTGATTTTTAAGTGGGCCAATTTTTTAAAACTTTTGGCAATTAGGAAATTCGGCAAGTTTGTTAGTAGTAGTCGTATAGAGGTTACTGAAATGAGTTCATTAATGCAAAAAATCCATATTGACCAAAAATGGATGTACGTACGCTTTTGGGAAACGAGGCTCTTCATATATGAAAATGCAAATATGTTTAAAACCCACTAAGAGGAAGATTTGATTTTCAAGGTATATACACTTTTTCTACATAGACACAAGCCCAAGATATCTGGTTCTAGTCTGGCCAATGGGTAAAGGCAACCAGCAAGGTTGAGGAACCAGTCGCAAAATGCTCAACACTTGAAACATACACATATTAACTCACTAATGCTTGGGTTTACTTTGCAATTTCGGCCGACGCACTATAGATCCCTAAATATCAATAAACATATTAAACCATATTGCGACCCTCATGCATAACTGTGGATCACGTAGCATAAAATATCCACACAAAAGTGTAGAGTGAGTTCTTTGCGGCGCCAGGAGCCTATAAGGTTTTTTATAGGCTATACAATATCAAGTTTTCAAATCCTAACGGTTCAGCTTAAATAAGTTTTAACACAAGGGAAGTTTCTTCTCACTCTGATTAGCCTACTTCTAGAAAGTTTCTTACTAGTATATTTTTCAATATAACACTGTATAATTTGTATAGGCATGCATAACAGATTCACTAAATTTGACCTAATAAGGTTTTCACGTTGCCATGGTGACAAGGTTTGCATACTTCTCATACTCACCTGACGAAGCTTTCTGCGCAGAGTTAGGAATATCAATGCAAAGGTTCAAAAGTAAAATAATATTCAATAATGTAGAATAAACCCAATAATATCACAGTTTGGTTGAAAATTTTACTTTTCTAACATTTTATCACGGACAACTTTTATTATACTTTGAAGTTGATCTAAAATGAAATAAAGAGACCTAGGGCAGTCACAAAGACATCGACTATATAAAAAGATGAAGGACCTAGGTAGAGGTACAAACATATCATCCCAATCTCAAGTGGAGAAATCAATAATAGCATATTGTGATAATCCAGTATTTCAAATACTATGAAAAGAACTAATAAAATATTTACCGGTTTGCTTTGAAACTCTCAGAAATTTTCTATTAATTTCATCAACATGTAACCTTTACAAACAAACCCGTCATAATAAAATGGAGATATACATTGATGCATAACTATCAATTGGTTGTATAGAAAACTATCCGGACCTTACATCTCGATATCCAAACATACGATCTCTACGAATCTCATTGTTGTTGGAAGCAAGAAGATTAAAACACCGCAAAAATAGATGAAACTGGCCTAATCGATTCCGTTTCATACTGTGGCATAAGGACAGGGATCGACCACTGAATGATTGCGTAAAAAAACTGAAACTACGTTTCTATGTTTCTCAACGTAGCTTTGAGAGTCAGCTCTTGAAGCAAAGCAATCTCTGATCTCACATTACTTGGCAAGTTTCTGTCCTTCTGTTGGTGAAAAAAAGACAGTAGAGACTCATAATAATAACATATACATATATAGCAACCGAAAACCCAAAGATTATAACACACCTATGTTTCCGATCTAGTAAGATCGCCCGCTAGAGGCACGATGACACCGCGAGCACCATCCACCTTGCGTGACTTAGAATAGTCTGACGTCTTTCCACATATGTCATGACATGTCCCCAACACTCACCAAAGCACATAGCGAGAATATCTCGATAACGATATTCATGAGAACAGAAATAGCGTAACATCCTAGCTTCACAGAGCCACCGATGCTTGGTCCACCTGCTGGATCTCCTTATTACTGACCAATTTCTGAGGACATTCTTACGCTCTATATCAAGCCAATCTTTGAATCTTCATCTGACCACCAACAGTGAAGTCGAACTTGTACTCGGCTGTGAAATCAGACCGTCCCTCGCTTGTCCATTGCTCTTCCACAAAGAAACAGCTGTTTCATATGTATCAATAAAGAAATAAAAATGTGCAAATATCACGAGGTATACCCTGATCAGAAACTTAAAGCAGTATCCATTTATTGATTAATTGATCAAGGAGCAATCTTACCTTGTCTTTTTGGCCTAAAACAACAATTACCAGGGGAGTGGAATTTTGAAGTGCTTCATTTGCTATATAGTGCTACTGCAGCCGTTTAAATGTCTAATAAATGTCATTCGAACCTCCAGCTGAGAAATGATCTCTACGTACCGCAAAATACGTTTCTATCGATATTATCTTCATTTAAGTCGACATCCTGAATCCCGCACTAAGTGAAATAATCCACCACACAATTGGACTCACTTGTTTTTTATATGACAGGCAGCTTCTCCAGCGTATTTTAGAATCACAGGCCCCTGAAATCGAGAGGTCTAATTATATTACGGGTCCCCAATGCCGCCCCTGGTAACTCAGATGCCCTTCGTAATGCTAAAACAAAAGACGTCGTCTCGACGGAACTGGCGTAAATCTGGTCTTGTGTGCAGCAAGAGAACTATTATAAACAGGCAATGTTTGCTAGCATATAGAAGATTCCTCAAGCACAGCTAAGTCTGACTTCCACGGCCGCGAAAATAGCCGAATGTGATCAGCCGTAATTTATTTGCGCAAGTGCATTGACAACTTGTTCATGCAAAACAGCCAAAAATACTCCCACGTTCTGGATAGACGCGAAAGAACCGTTGCAAGACAAATTTTGGCTCTTTCTTTGAAAATAAGATTAAGAAAATTACATGAAGAATTGCCACTCTAATCATTCTTCCAATTTCGTCAAATTCAATGATCATGCCTATGTGTGTTTAACTGAAATTGATAGTAATTACTTTCTGACGGAAGTTTGAATTGATAAAAACATGCTCCTGTAACTTCCTGTAAGCCTGGAATCCTTCTGCCAATCATCTCTAGTTTAAGAACTGTATTCCTGAACTGCCAGCCTACCAGTTTTAACAAAAATTATCAACTGTCACTTCTTCTGGATCATTTCCCAATGAACTAAACCTAAAAGAAGCCTGTGTCCCTACCTTTGTTAAAAAAGTCAGGTCTTGACCCAGAAAACCTGGCCAATTACCGCCCCATCTCAAAATCTTAGATTTATGCTGCTAAGCTGATTGAAAGGAGGGTCTTTGCCATGTGTCAAATCAAGATTATCTCTGTGAAAACGATCTTCTACCTAAAAGCTCAGTCTGCGACCGTCCACATCACAGCACGCGGAGACTGGCTCTCTACGGGTACAGAACGACATCCTGCCTCGCCCTGGACCAGAAAAAAGAGGCTGTTTTTTGGACTCCTTGATTTTTCCAGCTGCTTTCGAATACAATTTGATCATAAAATCATCTCTCAATTACGTCTCTGCATCCCGTTATGGAATTGGGGAGTGGCACTGCCCTAAAATGGTTCTCTCATACCTGAACGAACGTAAGCAGTCTGTAATCCATTAACAATGTCAACTCGGACTGCCATCTATCTTTGTGTGGTGTTCCCCAGGGTTCGCGTGGCCGGGCGCGCTAGAATCTTTATGTTTAGTGCTCACCTGGCAGGAAAGCTTATTTCTGCCTCATGGTGTTTCATCTAGTATAGCTGATGACACTGCCAGCTCTAATATTACCATTTGACTCCCAAGACCGTACATGGTCCGCTATGCAAAAACTTGAAAGCCTGTATTCAAGACGTAAAATCATGGGCAATACAAAACAAGCTTGTCTTTAAATGAGTTCAAAACAGAGATCATCAATTTTGGCGATTCACGACTCACGCCAGCTCCGTACATTCAGATTGGACAATGCTATCATCAACAACCTCCGCTGCTAGAAAATCTTGGAGTTTCTTGATCTTCAATTGAATATGAGAAATCAACATTTGATAAATTTGTAAATCTGGCACCTCATGGCCATCAGGAAAATAAGTAAAAATCCGTCGCTAGATCTGGATGCAATGAAAACCACACACGTTCTAAGTCATGCTCTGTCACCTCTAAAGGAGGCTATGATCGCTGCAAACAATCTGCTGTACGGTCTTCTGCTAAAGACATTGGCTAAAACTTCGAAGTGTACAAAATATCGCTGCTCCGCCTTATCACCTGTATTCCTCGTTCTCACCACATTGACACTACACCAAACTCTTCAAGCTCTTCACTGGTTACCTGTCCGACATGTCGCATTGCTTATAAGATCCTCCTGCCTCACCGTTTAAGTTCAATAAATGGACTCTCCCCAGCTTACGGCACTCTGAACCAACTACATCATCCGTCAGGCGGACCATTGCGTTACTTCAACTCAGCCCGTCCATGGCAGCTTCCTTACCGCAATTCCGTCCAAATCTATGGTCTAACGGATCCATTTTCTTGTCGGCACGCCGCTTTCCTATGGAACACTTACCCCTTCACATACGCAATGCTGAACGGGGAACATTTTCAAACTTTGTAAAAACTGCATGTTATTTCAGCTTGCCTACGCTATAAATGTTCACATTTACATTCTGTTTAGCATTGTCTGTTTTTTGTTATCATTTGTATTTGTTACTTTGAATTCGCCTGTACAATTATGTTGCTTTTTGAGTAAATCTCTTTCAGGCGGCAATACAGGCTTTAGCAAAATTTGGCCGCTATATAAATATCTTGTATTATTATATTATAATTATTTAAACGACATACGGCCACAAGGACGATCAACTAATGACGACAACAAATAATATGAGGAGAATTAGGAAGAGAGAGAAAGAATGAAAGGGGAAGGAAGTGGGAGAAGGAGGGGAAAATTGGCAGTGGGGAGAAAGAAGGGGAATAGATTGAATAAGACGTGAAGATAAGAAAAAAAAAAGCAAAAACACCAACCAACAAGAAGAGGAAGAAGAAGAAGAAAGAAGAGAAGAAGAAGAAGAAGAAGAGAAGAAGAAGAAAGAAGAAGAAGAGAAGAGCAGAGAAGAAGAAAGGAAAAGGGAGGAGTAGCAAGAAGAGTACAAGAAAAAGAGGAAAAGAAGGACAAGAGGCGAATAAGGAGGTAAAAGTAAGAATAAGGGACACAGGAGCAGAAGAGAAGAAGAAGAAGGTAATGGATGATGATGATGAAAAGGAATTAAGAAATAGAAACAATAAAACAATGGCAATAACTAGACAAATCAGTAATGAACGTGAGCGTAATCTCAGGCTTACAATGCAACAAGTGAATACCATTGTGGCAATAGTAGCTAAATAAATGCAAACATAGATGCGGGGCAGCATTTTACTCGGCTGTATCCTAAGATATTTGCCATTGTGTAAGTCAAATTTGCTTCCATCATTTTTCCTTGGTTTTTCCTTCCTGTGAATGTTTGTAACACCTTTCGATCTAGGCAACTATAAACCTAAAATCAAAAACAAATCAAACAATATTTGACTAAAAAGTTGTTGTGCCGGCCAAATATCCACCAAGTAAAATATTGGGGCCTTACTATACAAAATCATTTTAGAGTGTAAGTTTACTTTAGAAAATAGCCCAAACTATATGGCGTAATTTAGCCTTGTTGGAGAACAAACCAGCGGTGCTGTAGTTGCAAATTGCAGTTGTTAAGATGCAAAAAAACGATAGGAATAGACGGAGTGGTGATGGGCACTCACTCGGGAAGTGGTTTAACTTGTTTCAAAACAGTGTGTATGCTAGTCCAACATTGAACCATTAGGCATCAGCTGTGTACTTTTAAGCAATCAACGAATGGTGGCATCCCAACATTATGTATGTAACATGTCATCGAATAAGTAAACAAAGGTTAACCTCACAGGTTTAAAGCATACACAGACAGGGATCAATATTCATAAATCGACTTATTCCAATCGATTAAGTGGGTCAAAGTCTGCCACTTTCGTAAGTAGCACATACTTGCCGTTTCTTGGCCTTTACGAATTATATCATTATCTGCATTGTGAGAGTACATACTTGATTTAACATTAGATTGGAAGTCTGATTAGCGCGTAACGGTAAATTAATGGCGAAAAAAGATAAATTCTAGCTGATGTAAACGACGGCTTTGACAGCTGTCACCTTTTAACTAGCACAACAAATACTTATAAATATAGCTTAGGTATATTTAGCCCAATTTGAAATTAAACTCTGATAAAATGATTTATAAGTTTTCATGTCTACAAAACTACTTCATACGAAAAAATAGGCCAGAACCATTTCGGCACACTGTGTATACCGAAAATACCTAATACCGTAATTCCTGTAGATTAAATGCTGAAAGAATTTCTATTATTTTTTTTTTCCATAGCAACTGCTCTCAGAATCGCAGTAATATATGCTCAAATGTATCACGTTCCCTTTTTTAAATATGAATGGGAATTTCAAAACAGTATTTTCTGTTCTTCAAAAACGGGCATTTTTCTTACATGCCTCTGTCAACAAAGGAAATGTGGCCAGTCCTGTATATAGACTTAGCTTGTTGATGAATCAATTAAGAGCTCATATCACCATTTATTTAAGCATAGTAATACAAGTAGTGATGTGATTTGTTATGTCAATACTATAAGAAATCAGTATGCTTCGGTTATCAGACTCTTAACACAAGATAATGCATGTTTTTCTGCCTACTGCGTTGGGGAGCTGGTCATTAATGTTCAATATGTAATGTTAACGTTGAAGTTGCAAGCGAACGCTAATACTTTTGAATTTGTTTTGTATTGCACCATCAGAGTAATACTGCATTTTTTCAAGGTTGCAATCATTTGCCCGCATCACTAATACCTTGAGTACGGATAGATTAGGGATCTTTCCGATCGGCTACTTCTGGCAGTTATTGAGTAACGCGGAATGAAAATGGGCAAAAATTAATTTTTGGAATGTGTCGGAATAATGCGTTGACATGGTAACGCTGATTTATTGCAGAGCAAATCACGGGAAACAAACAAGCAGATCAAAGCTATTCATATATTTTGTGAACAATGCATATGAAAAAGGACCAGGCTGGGATCTTCGCAATTATGGCACAAACAGGTACATGTAAAAATTTAAGGCAAATGGGCCGGCCGTTTGTTTTATGGATTATAGCAAAATGAGATAAATCAGTTTAACATCAGGGTTGTGTGTGTGTGTGTGGTGTGTGTGTGTGTGTGTGTGTGTGTTGTGTGTGTGTGTGTGTGTGTGTGTGTGTGTGGTGTGTGTGTGTATTGTGTGTGTGTGTGTGTGTTTGTGTGTGTGTGTTTGTGTGTGTGTGTGTGTTTGTGTGTGTGTGTTTGGTGTGTGGTGTGTGTGTGAGTGTGAGTGTGAGTGTGTGGTGTGTGTGTGTGTGGTGTGTGGGTGGTGTGTGGTGTGTGTGTGTGTGTGTAGGTGTTGTGTGTGGTGTGTGTGTGTGTGTGTGTGTGTTGTGTGTGGCGCGCGGCGTTGGAGGGGGTGTTTGTAATGTTTTCAGTTTGTTTGTTTTGTTTGTCGTTGTGTTTTAATCGACGCTACAACATCTAATAAAGTGCCCTGACACCTAACACGTTTCCCTAATAACTGCTTTAACTATTGAGATTCTGATACACATTTGAAAAAGAAAAATCGTCCCTCTTCCCCGGGAACGCGTCAAGTTTTGCCTATATTCGACCAGTAGCATCAGTGACCTACATTATAACTTATACTCAGCAATATGTACGTTCAAACAATTGGGTGTTTTTTATGTTGTTTTCTAAATGTCTTAGGATTTCAGATAGAAATGTTTGTGAAAAAATTGATTAAAGCAATTTTTTTTAGCTTGGGCGCTTAAACGAAATCGGAGTTAATGTACAGGCATTATAATTGAGAAATACATAACCCAACGTAAGTAATCGATGAGGATCGTTACCACTTAATTTCTGCAGGATAGCACATCGAATTACTTTCGATAGATATAGTCTATTCACAACTGGAGTTTCCAAGAATTCTAATCGCAGTATATATTTTGATTCCACCAAACACTCCTTGTATCGAAGTTGACATCTGGTATTTTATGCGTACTATGTGCCAGTGTGCGTCTTTATTCCACACTCCCGTAAAATAATAAACATTCGGAAACCCACCGAAATAAGATTATCGATATAATTTATTTTGTTTTGCAAAAATAAATAATAACCATAATAATAATTAATAATATTAATAATCATGATATGATAAATAATAAGTAAATAATAAATAATAATAATAATAATAATAATATAATAATAAAAATACATAAAATACAAATATTAATAATAATCCAGGAATCATTTTTATGGCGCTCCCATTACATGTACCATTGTACAGATACCACGTGAGAGAAGCATTCAACGACAGTAATACGGACAGAGTATACGCTTTACGTTGGGCCAGCATGAGTTCATGGTGTACACACCTTAGTATAAATAAAGTTTTATTTTCCTTTTAGGAAAGCCCTTAAACATTATCTACATCATTACCAATGTCTCATAGAATTAGGAAGATCGCATTCCCATAAAACTGAGGAAGCATGTGCAAAGAACGTTCACCCATAATATTTGGCTATGATACATTGTGACAAAATGCTGTTGTTAGTTCGTTTCTTGTTAGTTTCCCGCGTCTGTGTACTCCGCGGAAAACATGGGTTAATACCTACAAAACAATCAGAGAACCTGAATAAAATTGTGAAACATCCATTTAACAACTGAACAACACATCAATGCGAACACGAAAGATTATCAACATAATGCGATGTGCCTAAACGTCGTCTGTACAAGGCAGCAGTCTGTATGTTAAATATAATACTACCATATTGTTGTTGTGTTTATGAGTATATCGCGGTATTGGATACCACACGCATCCAGTAAACAAAAGTAAATCATGACTAGTGATACGCATGAATTTCATGATTCAGATTTCAGATTCAATCAATACATTATTTCTTCCGTTCGTTGTGCCCATAATTAATTCATCATTTTCTTCACATGTACATACACATATCACAAGCAAACCTTGTATGTCCAAAATCGAACTTTTCGATGGAAGACGCGTTAGCACCCGAGGCCAGGCTGCCTGAAAATTATGGGGTACGCGGTAACGACACAAAGGAGTGAAAAAGAAAGAAAAGAGTAAAAAAGTCAACAAGAAGGGTAAGTAGCGGACAAAAAGAGAAAGAAAGAGAGGAGCGTAGGTTAAAAAACACGCAGGAAAAGAATAGCTGAGGAAACAGACAGAAAATTCAGGATCCAAGCATATCCTCTAAAGAAAGAAATTTAGTAGGAAAACAATAGCAAGATGATAGCTAAATCTAAATACCGCTATAATTCAAATTATAGATTAAGAGATTATTCAATCAGCAAGAAAAATATCTTCATAGTCAATGCATTTTTCAAATTGATCGCTAATATCGACAACACAATATTCTCACATTAAAAAAGTATATTCAATTAGGCAATCTTAAGTCAATTTCGTCTAATCTGCTTACCATGTGAAGTTGTCAGTTTAATTGCAACGACGCACGTTTAGAGAGTTTCACCAAATTCAGTCGACAAATCAAAATGGATTTTTGAAAGTATTGAAAATTATGATTCATCATTATTATCATTACTTTATTTATATTATTATTATCATCATCATCAATCACATCATCAATCATCACTCATTCAATCATCCATCATCATCATCATTCTCCCTCTCCCCTCCCCCTCGCTCCTCATTATCAATTATAGTGTCTCATGTTCTACTTCCATGTTCGTGTTCTATGGTGCTTATGGAGAAATAGAAAAAAAATCTGTTTAAAGCCCAACTGCCATAATATTGTCGCAATCGTCCCTGATGTTGTTTTCATCGTTTAGGAAGTCGGAGTACAAGCCGCAGCGGAAGTATTAAACACCCTGGTGCCGTTTCGTTATGCTCCACTATATCTTTCGTGGCTGCACTGTTCGGGCGCGGCTCTTACTACTGGTTGGGTATTGGAAATGAGGTTTGTCGGCTTCGAGGGCGTCCTTTATAACCCTTGCGATATCGTCTCCTGTCTGATTCTCGGCAAACTCGGGTTTGCTCCTAGTTGGGGAAAAGAATGCGTTCATGGTTTTTCTGCTGAACTCATCGACGGTTTCGTTCTTCCTTTGTTCAAATCCTGGTTGGTTGTTGGGTCCATAATTTTCCAGAAACTTTGTCTGAACAGGGCCTGGCTGGACAGTACTTACCCTACGATACAAAGAAAGAAATGAACATTGCTAACGCCTAGGTCACATTTGGTCTAAGATAACCTTATGGAGCCCGTAAACTCATCGTATCTTCCATTTCGTACGATCTCCCTACGGTGACAAGATTTGACTGTACGATTTCGCACGAATTTCACGGGCTCCCCACGGGAATCGTAGCCTCTACGATTTTGTTTAGTGTGGAATTTGACAAATTTTTGAAAATCGTAAGTCCGTAGCCCGTAGACTTATCGTAAATGATATTGTACGATCGACGCAGGGACATCGCACCGAAGCTGTGCGCTGATTGTACATTCATCGTACGATATCGGAAAAAGCATAGGGTCACAGCAACTGCGTACACGGTACGATGCCTTTATCTACGATCTATCGTACGATTTTTGGAGCATCGCAGATGGCGACTGGCTACGACGTGTGTACGAACATCGTGCAATTTCTTGTACGGGCCATTTGAGTTCGGGCCGGTGCTGAGGCTGTACGAAGATCGTATAGCTATCGTACACAGATCGCAAGATAGCCATGTAGTCTCCTTGGCCCCTTCACAGATCGTATAGCTATCGTACACAGATCGCACGATAGCCCTGTAGTCTCCTTGGCCCCTTCACAGATCGTTCGATATCGTACAGAGATTGTACGATATCGTACAGAAATCGTACGATATCGTGCAGAGGGGTCACAGAGAACGTGTATAGCCATTGTGTAATTTTTAGTGTTCGAGTACCCACTGCAATAGCCGATATCATACAATGACTGTACTATCAGCGCAAAGCCTCACGCTAAACAAAATCGTAGAGGCAGCGATGGGAGTCCATGAAATCGTACACAAATCGTACAGTCAAAGCTTGTCACCGTACGGAGATCGCACAATATGGAAGACACGATGATTTTAGGCCAAATGTGACCAAGGCTATTTGAGGAGGGGTAAACAAAATCCTACGGAGGTCGCCACCTCATGGGGTCATCGTACGATCTATGTACGATATTGCAAAATATCTGTGAAGAGGCTGAAGAGACGGCAGCGTAACTTCACTGATATCGCACTATCTCTGTGCGATAGCTGTACGACAGCCTCTGCATCTGTTTGAACTCAAGGGCCCGTAAAAGAAATCGCACGATGCTCATAGATAATGTGAACGCAAACCTCCTAGACCGTAGCCATCTGCGATGCCCCCAGATTCGTACGATACATCGTACCTAAAGTTAC
>JZLH01S0597226.1:8745-20453 GCA_001188425.1 Eucidaris tribuloides
TTTTATTGTCTGCTAATATCCAGTAGGTCATTTTCGTTTGAGATCAGTTTTGTGATTGTTTTACCTCCGGTTGCAGGTATAAGAGCAATGATGCGACCATCGGTAGACCATGCTGATATCACATTCGGAGTAGTGCGAGCTTTAGCCAGAAGTTTCTGTTTCTTCGAAGTCAAATCCTCAACAATCGATATACCACTTCCCTTTTACCAGATGTTGTAGTAGATCGCGACTAATACTAGATAGACAATGCGAGATCACACTTATTTTATTCGAATGAAAGATAATCATGTCGTTCCACGTTTCACTTAATAAAGCTAATACCTAAACTTGTGCCCTAGAAACTGCTTACCAGATTAATCGAAGTTAGGACGTTAGGCTATACAGGTTAGCCCAGAAAAAACGCAATACCTGTGATTGTTATTTTCTTCAACATCATCGGTAAAATGTCATTGTTATTTGTTTCAGTGGTTAGAACATTCCTTTTTCAACTAAATGATGCCATGATCATTGATTGTGAGTGAGGCCTATGGATCGTACGGTAATATTTTTAGGCAATGTCGTTTACCAAATTTGCTACTTTTCCAACTCCAGTGGTCCTCATGCAGAACACCGAGATATTTTCGTGTCACAGCATTCCATAGATTAAGTTGCACAGACAAAAAGCATGACTACCATCGCTGAGATAAAAAAGACAATGTGAGATATTTCTCACATTATCATTACGGTTTGTCGGCGCAGCTTATTCTATATTTCGGTTTTCCAAGGATCGATGGAGTTGAAAAAGTAGAAAATTTTGGAAACGACATTGCCCCAGAAAACTGGTCCTATATGGTCCAAACGCCTTACTCAAAATCAATTGAGTTGGTATTTCTAACTAAAGAAATAAAAAGCAGTGACATTTTGCCGACAATATTGAGGAAATTAAAGTTCGCTGGTGTAAGCGTTTTTTTCTGGGCCACCCTGTATAAAAATGCACATCAGCGATGGTGATAAGTGGTGGGAAAGGGTAATATCAGCCCCCGGGGAAAAAAGAGGAAAATTTCGTTTCTCAGTTTTCATTTAAAGTTGTAAGATTTTTTTTATTCTAAACGAAGTTGGATGATCTTTATTTTAAGGAGGGTATAGTATCGGACACACACTTGTTTTATTTAACTCATTATTAACAACAATTTTAATTGAATTCCAGGTTCAAATTCAGAATCCTTATTTAATGTGTAGTTTTTGCCAAATCGTCATATTTATTCCATGCATGAAAGGTGTGAATAATTTCTGAACCTGCAAGAAGGTTTTATCATTGAGTTAGATAATTATAGAGGGATTAATAATCCCTAATGATTGTATTTATAGATCTACGCAAATTGGCAAACGTGGCATGTGTTAAAACCGTCCTGAATTGTGTCGTCCACACAGCTTTACAGTTCTTGGCAGTCTTTCAGAGAGCTATAGGCAAGGCCATTGTGATGATCATTACATTGGTGGCTTCTCAGAGGTCAAGAAACTTACAGCAAATATCCAAAGGTGAATGAATTATGTTGGAAAGAAATATATGCGAAGGTATATATTTTTTGTATAACGATTATAGGCCCTTCGCTGTTTTCACTTCGGATGAAGATGTATATGCAAACTATTTCACCGTTTACTAAGTTCATTTTATGATTATGTTATTCTAACGGTTCGTGCAAATCTTATAATAAATACAATTTATCCAAATAGGGAAATCACCCATGTTTATTAACAGTCAGTGTATTAGACTTTTCTCCAAAACGTATTGCGATCTCGCAATATACAGCTATAATGCTGGGAAAATGCCACATGCTGAAGATAGTAATTTCGATAGCGACGTGAACCACAGGGGCGGCACTGGATTATTTTGAAATGGGGGGGGGGGAGGGGTATACATTGAGCGTTTTTCTATAGCGGAGAACGGTGCGTTTCTGTTGGATTGCGTTTTCCGCAAAGCTCGATCGATCCTACCGAGATCGTACGATTACCGGCTAAGAGTCTGTTGACCTGGGTTGCCGCAAGGTATTGTGGGATGACCGAGGTCAAATTTATGCTCAATCAAATACACGCGCGCTGCAGCCAGGGGTCACTTATTCCGATCACGTAATTTTGTTGATTTCCGGTTCCTAACCGGTTAATACCGCACCGGGTGTTTCTATTGACGTCTTACGGTATCTTACGGTATCTCCGGTATTATCCTACAAAAAGCAGGATAATTAGCGGCTAAACTTTCTCCGCTAAAAAGACGGATAATGACGGAGAAGGTCTCTTTCTATTGGGATCTTCTACTCCATTAGCCGGTTCATTCCGGAAAACAAGCTACAATAGAAACACGCTGAATGTCAATATCCCGAATGGCAAACATGAAAATGACAACTGCATTGGTTGTCGAAAGGGCGGGAACAGCTGGCATCCGTTTGTTTTCAGGATGGGGGAGGGAGGGCGATGCCACCCTATTGAGTACTTTTATTCGTCCTCCACCTATATATTGTTCTGTCCAAATCTAACCCCCCATCGCTTTTATGTTTACGTTCTGAAATGTATAATTTTGACGAAGGAATGCATAATTGACATTTTTGTTTGTTTTGCAAAAGTTGTGGCTATTAATGATTGGTAATAAATCGGGCAGGGTCTGGGATGGGGTTCCCTTCCCAGGTTGAGAAAATTTGACACCTTTTCCTTGAAAATGTGTGTTCAGCACCCATGTTTGATGAAGGAGTGCATAATTGCAGACAAGGTCTCAAGTAATTTTGCAAGCATGAGGATTCTTATTCTAGGTGAAAGCTTGCTCTTGAATGCTCCTAACGTAAATGCACATACTTTTTGGTGGAAAAAAAAGCTCAGGGAGTGCTTTACCTAAAACTGATTTTGCCACTCAGGAATGACCATATTAAGCTGATAACGTATACAGTGCCCATATTGCCAACTGGTTTGTTTGGTTTGCCAAATGGCATTATCCAGTCGGAGTTTTGCCGGTGATCAATAAAAAATGATTTTCAAATTTGATCTTGCCAACTGTTTTGCAACACAATGTTGCACGGGGTGGCTGGTCAATTGTTTTACTCCATCCTCCCTTCTTGCCTTCTTTTTCTTTCTTTCTTCTTCTTCCTTCCTTCCTTCCCTCTCTTCTTTCTTTCTTTCTCTTTATTCTTTCTTTCTTTTTTTCTCTCCTTCTTTCTTTCGTTATTCCTTTCTTCACTCTTTTCCTCTTTCATTTCACACACACACACACACACACACACACACACACACACACACACACACACACACACACACACACACACACACACACACACACACACACACACACACACACACACACACACACACACACACACACACACACACACACACACACACACACACACACACACACACACACCATCACACACACGAACACACACACTCACCGTCACTACACACACGCGTAAACATACAATGGTTAATTATTGAATTGAAAAACTGAATTTTAAAAACCCAAATTACGATATTCAGTCATTTGAGGAGCTCCTCATAATAATGGGTTAATTAATACGCAATTTGAGGATTGCCAGGTATCACAAACAGTGGCGGCGCCAGGGTAAAATCATAGGAAGGGTGAAAAACAAGGGGGGGGGGGGCGAAAATGTCCATAAAAGGCCAATATTTCATGGAAAACCTCATGATTTTCCGATTTTTGACAATTTTTTTTTTAGGGGGGGGGGGTTCGAACGCCCCGTCCTGTCACCCCTCGTGGCGCCGCCCCTCGATCATACCTAATATAGTACATTATTAGAATACTTTTTGCAATAATTTGCATTTTGTTCACACTTTGTGGCCAAAAGCCTACATGGTAACCATGGTTACTTACTCGTTCATGGCCTGATATATGTGAGGTACCAATACTGCGGTGTCGGCGGCAGCGTAGTGATTCATCTCGGTTGTAAGTGGGCGTTGTTTCCAGAAGTCGGGCGTGGTCAACATCTTGTCTTTAAAGGTGTCGTCTTTGAAGAAAGATTGTTCTCCAAGGGTATCACACAACGCTTTTAACCCGATGCGAAATGGCCCACCGACTTTGTTGCACTGCTCCATGATAGTGGAATGGGCAACCTGCAAAAGTTATCAATTTACGCAAAAAAAGGTAAATCTTATCACTGATATTCTTTAAAGGCTCATTGTCAAGGAGAAATTCAACTGTATAGATAGGATAATAACTAGTCGTCAGATACACGCACATACATTAATATGCATTTCAGGACGTGTGAGTTTCAGGGCATTGGTGGATAAATATAGGTCTGTCTAAAAATGTTGTATGGGCAAAATTCTTCAGCGATATGATTATAATGTATACATTGTTTTTATACACCTCTAGGTATATAATAGCTAGAAGTAAATATCAATGTAAAAGCAGATTGTGTATTATATTGTTTAATTTGGTTGTAAGTTACGTTACTGAGAATGAAATGTTGTTCTTGTTTTTCTATATACATGGAAAATGAAAATTAACAGCCAGTTATCAATAATGGGAATAATAGGGAATATTACTTCGGGAACTACAGTTTCAACAAACGAATCTCTGTAGCCTTATTCCATGTATTCAAAAATATTGATGACTTACGGAAGTGTCAAAGACATTTTTGAGCTGGACACCAAACTGCTCCTTGAGTGCTGCAGAGTCTTCACGGCAATCATGGATCACCTGAAGATATGAAAACATTACAAAATCCTGTCGTAAAATATTGAATAAGGTGACATAATAAATACGCTATAATCACGGTGGCGATAAATCCGTGGGAGTGGATTATTAGGAGGTGGCGTTATTAGTGAGCTCAGAAATATCTATGAAAAAAGCAAGTGGATGAGACTACTAATATTGAGGCGAAATGTCTGGATTATACGCTCATCGAATTAAACATCTAAAGAACACATCATCACTTACAGTATAGGTTTGATATTATTATTAACCCGCGGACAGTGATGATTAAGTACAGTAGCTAATGAGAGTGTATAGCTAGCCGGGAAGGGAATTCCTTGAATTCATTTATTGACAAGTTTAAGGAAAGAACATATGTATGCCAATATTGAATTGAGGTATGCATGACCATGATAGAAGTTTGATTCATTAAGAAGCCACACTTCAATTTGCCGCTCAAGTGTTTCCTGATAGTATTGTCTTACAAAGAAAATATACAGTGCGTCCAGAAAAAACACACATAACCTTAGAATAACGGCTTATTGTGCGGAAGAAGTGGGCCGTATGATTGTAAAAAGATGTTTAAAATAAACTTTGACTTATGCTCTTGCACATGACACATTAAGCAAACTTATACATTCATGCATCTCTGAGTACCATACCTTTGAAAATTTAATCTTGAAAACCATTTGCTACACTATTTGGCTTTGACACTCCGAACATCAGATAAAAAAGAGATAGACTCATCGTGCGCGTAGTATCAAAGCCAAAAAGTGTATATCAAATGGTTTTCAACATAAATTTTCAAAGTCATGGTACCCAGAGATGCATGGATGATTAAGTTTCCTTATGTATCATTTAAAAGAGCATATGTCAAAGTTATTTTGATGCATGCTTTGTCAATCATTGCTTCCGAACAATAAACCTTTGTTTTAGGGTTCTATTTTTTTCTGGGACGCACTATAGAAGCAGAAACAAAAATTGGTGTACTTGATTTTGGTGAGAATTATGTTTTTGCTTTGAAACTGCTTTCAATTTTGCCATTTTCTTTTTATAAGATAAAATGAGAATAGTTGGTACACATTTCTGTTTACATACCTTGATAATCTTTTCATTTTCAAGAAGACGTTTGAGATGTCCTGATTGTAAAAGTGCTCGGTTTTTGTAAACGTCAAAAATACACACGTTACCATCCATTGTTGCCAGCTGTACCTGTGTCAAGGGCCCAAATCGGCCTGAAAATCAATTGTGTGATTAGACAATAATAAGAAATTCATGAAAAGTTATATAAATTGAGGATGAAAGGATGAAGATTCGAACGAAAACCTTTTCAACCCAAATATACATTCTCATCTGGAAATTCTTAGACTTAAGACGGATGTTATCTAAATGTATGTCGCCTGACGATGAACTTTATCTCTATGAACCTATTGTCTGAGAGAGAAATACAAAAAGAAATTAAGCCAAGATACTTCCGAAATGGGCCGTAGGCATAAATCTGAATGTCACCCAAATGATTTACGAAATTAAGGACACTGATCAAACAATATACGCCGCGGAGGGAAGCTGACAAGAATGAGACACTAATGGTTGATCTTTTACTTTGTACTGTTGTTTTTAACGAAATCAATTTTTTGATAGTTAATTACAAAAAAATCAAGTTGTACCCTTAACACCCTTCTTTATCATGACTTATTTACCAAGACTGACTCCTTCACAGTCAATGGCAACGACCAGGTTGTTTTCAGCTTGTTCGAGAAGAGGTTCCAAAATGGCTGCCATGACGTCGACCCTTTCCACCACGCGGACGCATACTACAGCCGTGAAGATATCCTGCTTCCTCGGGTGCAATTCCTTCCTGACTAGAAATCTTTGCTTCATCTCGTCGTGGATTTCTTCCTCGGTAAATGCGCTGTATAAGCGTATCTTGTTGCCCGAGATATCAAAGTAGTGGTGCTTTAGGTTCCTGACGACGTCGATCAGGGCATTGGCGTCCTGCATGCCGAGGACGTCGGACCTGTGATTCCAGAGGTTGATGAAAGTACTGACCTCGACATCGTTCCAGATGGACAGGATTTGTCGAGCTGGAACCAAAGTTTGAGTGGTCTGTAATCGGGTGCGATGTCCGCCGGTTTGGATCTCATCCGCGTTCATATCCATGTAGAATCCAGGAGTGCTGAGGCCGAATGGTCGAGAGACGGGGCAGTCGCGTCGGATTTTATAGACGTTCCAATCGTGGGCCCCTATTCGGACACGGGCGGGTGCCTGCTTCATCGGTTCGATCTCAACAATCACCCTGTCACCTTCAATGATCAAAGTCAAAACAAAATACACCTTGCATGAACAAATATTACTTTAAAGACACAAGTTAGCAATGACTATACTGTTTGAAAAAAAAAATAGCAACATAATCCTCCATGCTCTAAGTGTCTTTGATGAGGTGCAGTGAAGCTCTGAAAAAAACAAATATTTCAAAATGATATAGTGTTTTAAAAACTTGAAAATCTTTTGAGAACTCTGGTTGACCGGTTTCACCCGGACCATTTCCTCCCATAGAATACTGTGTGTAGATGTAGGCTATTTTATACTCCACCGCATTGGCAATTGTTCATTCATGCATATCTCAGACATCAAAAGTTGACTTTTTTTTTTTTGTTGTAAATTGAAGCTCCGCAATGTCAGCTTGTGTCTTTAAAAGACAGTGGCGTAATTAAGAAAAGTAACAAAAAATGCTTCAGGAACCAAATAAGTTGAAACATATACACAGTATATCTAGGCTGGAAGGATTTCTCTTGAACTTGTTTACTTGAGGAGAAACAAACATTCGTTTATGAGTTTTGAATTTTGAAGTATTACGCCTACATAATAGAAATTGAATCCATGAAAAGCTGCACAACAAATTTGAAGGTCACAGCGGTTTCTGAGAATTCTACAACAAAGAGAAAATTTTAACCATGACATTTTCACAGCAGAAACCACCTTAAGCAGTAAACTTCATTCTGGTATTGTGTCCTAAATCTTGCCATTTCCGTTTAATACCGATATATAAAACGTCTGTGATTATCGTGTTGTATATTGAACATAAAAAGTATCATCGCTTAACATGCTGGAATATACGGGTGCACAAATACGGTCGTTCTAATTATATTGTCATTTGGTATATATTATTTTGTGCATCTTCAATATTTTCGTATAATTTACACACAATCCCACCCACACACACACCCCCGGGGGGGGGGGCACTTAGTATAATTGTGTGATACCTATGTGCCGCGGTTGAGACCCCCATTTTCAGCCCAAATTTCCGTTCCAGAGCATCAAATTTCAGAAGGCACAGAATTTTTTTTTCAGTTCCAGTGACCCCCAAATTTGCCGTTTCGCTTCTGATTTTTTGCTCGACCGCGCCAGAGCATTGCCCTTTCAGCACGGCGCGCCAGCGGCGCGCCGGAACTTCGCCGCGGTGCAGTTCCAGAGCAAAGCATTTTGATGTTTTCTGAAGCGTTAGCTCCAATTCCGGAGACCCCATTTTTCGCTCAAGCCCGTTCCAGAGCCCCCGATTTTCGTCTTCGGTGCGGCACATATAGGTATCACATTGTAAGTCGAGTGCCCCCCCCCCCGGGGGGGACACACACACTCATGTCCCCCTGAAGGCTGAAATAACCATTGATAAATGACAATAAACCTGTTTTCATGAAGACAGTCAGATTGTCGACCTGTGAGTTCATTAGTCGACGGATGGATGCCACGTCCAGGCGAGCTCCACCGTAAGGAATCGTTTTAATGATGGCACACTTGCAGGAGACTTTCTCGACGTACCCACGAACTTCTGCGATCCGCTTCTGGGGGACACCGCCTCCCATAGTCGCCATACTCTCAACGCCAATTGCGTACGAAGATTAGTTCGGTTTCAATATCGTTCACCCAACTCTGCGAAGTTAAAAGTGCTCCGAGTAGTTTGTAACTGGATATAGCGCTATAAAATAAATTACTATATTACTTATATATAAGCAGGAGTGAATAAAAGCAGGAGCGTCCAGACGAGTTATTTGTCTACTTCTCCTTAGCACTGTACTTTCGCGAGGTCTACCAACTCATAATCAATAATCAAAAAAGTGATTGCATTTCCACTGTGTTCACGAATGAACAAGTGAGAATAGTTGCGAAATATCAATCTTCCGTCATGGGATTCCCCAACATTCCACAAATAGTTGTGGTAACATTTGACGTAAATCTATTCATGTATTTAACCCACGTTTAATGATCCACGCAAACACATGCACCCGCGATATCACCCACACATTAACACGTTTTTGCATAACGTGCCTACACACGAGCGTGACATGCACGCACGTACACGCAAGTACACACATACAATTTATAAAACAAAATATATACAGTACACATAAACTCTCAAACACATAGACACATACGCGCGCGCACACACACAAACACACAATTTTTTTTAATCATCACTTTATTGTCATAAAACAACAAAGGAAAACATTATACATTACAATACAAACGAAATATCAGTACATTACACATCACAATGGAATTGCCAGGACAAGACGTATAAATGAACATGCAAGGCAAATAGAAAATTATACATAAAAAATGCAAATAGTCAAAGATTATAAAAATGACATAAGTCTATATTGCACATTATAAACTGTTACTTTTACCCCGAAATAGAAATTAGTGAAAACTGTTGCTTGTATAGCCCAAAATAGAAATTGAGTGAGAAAATAAATTAAATTACAACGAAGCTTAACATAACTTGCAAACTATGGGTGTAGCAGTGTTGAAAAAGGCAAATGGATATAATGGTATTAAAACTTTGATGAATAGATTGTAAATTTCATTCAATTCATATTAACAAAAAAAAATATTAAAATAATACAACAAACCGAATTTCAATTGGCTGACTTAATAAATGTTGTGGAAATCAATTAAATTATTAATATATTAATATTAACTGATAAAAGGGATACAGTGTAATTCAGCACATCGTGTGTGTACAACAGGGGCCTCGGCACACTCCACGAATACAAAGCACCAGAGGGGCCGAGCATTTCGTGAACAATGCGCCGCACAGTGGGCCAGAATGGCTTCGAAGTGCGCCAAAATTCATATTCACTGAGTTTTATCAAAAATGCATGCCTAATTGACGAACTTAAGGGTAATCATACTCGTAGAATCCAATGAAACTGTTTTCAAATACATATGACGTCATTAAAATACCGATTTCTGATTGGATACAAAATTCCAATGAGAAATAACATATTTCTTACGTTCACATTTTGTTCAATGATGGTTCTAGGGGTAATGAGACCCGTAGAATCTAATGAAAATATTTTCAAACACATATGATGTCATTAAAATAACGATTTCTGATTGGATGCCGAAATCCACTGGAGCTATTACACATTTCTCATTCTCCTGTTACTTGAATGATGGTTGCATGGAGCTACTAAGCTCCATGGAGGTTGTGAGGATAAATCTGACCCGTATGATGTCATTGAAACACTGATTTTTTTTATTAGCTGTCGAAATCCAACTAGAAATATCTCATGAATATAATAATGACCCTACTTTAGAAAATTGAAAATTCGATCCCTATGCTTATACATTAAAAAGAGAAAGACATCCAATCCCCGAGTTACCCAAAGTGGGCACCCTACTGGGGATTATTTGTAATAATTGGATATTTGCAATGTATGGTATCCCCTTTTTGAAAACTGAATTGATAATGAAGGTGATGAGAGGAAAACAGTTTCTGGAATCCGCATCATATAAATTGCCACTAACCATTGGCTGTGATGAAGAGCAGGATCAAAATCCAGAGGTACATTATAAAACGTGTATCACAAATAACAATGTAAGATTGTCGATGAAATTTACAATACTCTTTTACCATTGTACATTTTTTTTTCTGCAACTTGAACCAGCCTTATAAAACACATTCACCTCTTATTAACCTTTTGTGGAACCTTGCCGTTGTCAGAACCACAGAACAACGCCAAGCGCCCTCACACAGCGAAATTTATGAATCCTTCAGCCACGGACCAAATAAACACATTTTCCGGGTCAATGCGGCAAGGAAAATTGGCTGTAACATTAAAACCGGCAGAAGAAGGCAGCTGTGTTGGGTATCATCTTAAACCTTCGGCATTAGAACAGATGTTGGTAATAAAATTGGGATAATGTGAAGCGGAAATTTTAACCTTTCTTTTAAATTTACAAGAAACGCTATGAGACGTGTATCACAAAAATGACAGTGTAAGCTTGTCAATGAAATAACTATACACCTTTTTTTCTTTAAAAAAAAATGTTTTTAGCAACTGAAACAAGCCCTTTAAAACAGGCTTACCTCTTATCAGCCTTTATTTAACCTTGCCGTCATTAGAACCACAGGACAATGACAAGCGCCCCCACGCTCTGTAATTTATGGCTGCGAATCCTTCAGCCACGGACCAAAATAAACACATTTTTGGGCAAATATGGCAAGGAAAATTGGCTCTAACATAACAAATGGCAGAAAATGGCAGCTAAATTTGGTATCAACCTAAAGCTTAGACATCAAACAAAATGTTGGTAATAAAACTTAAGCGGAAATCCGCGGAAATCTAAACATTTCTTTTGGATTGATAAAAACATGGAAAATTAGTCCAATTTTTTATTGAATTACCCTATAGTATATAATGAAGATGGCATTTCTATCAATTTTCAATCCATTCATGCAATTAAGTAATCTATCAGGAATATGTGACTGCAGTTTCATATCGATTACTTAAAAACTTCATGTTAAATTGAAAGGTATATAAAATAAGTCACTTTTGCGCTAAAACTGTGAATATACAGGATTTTGACATTTGGATGTGTAAATTCACATCCTAAATGTGCAAACCGGAATTAAATATTTTACTGAGGTATTGTTCAATGTATTATCTTTCAGCAGGGCAAGAAAAAAATAGAAAAAAATAAATCACCAAAAATGACTTTTGGCGCACTTTGGTTCCTCCCTGGCCCACTG
>JZLH01S0597226.1:21017-26017 GCA_001188425.1 Eucidaris tribuloides
AATTCTTGAATTCATTTATTGACAAGTTTAAGGAAAGAACATATGTATGCCAATATTGAATTGAGGTATGCATGCCATGATAGAAGTTTGATTCATTAAGAAGCACACTTCAATTTGCCGCTCAAGTGTTTCCTGATAGTATTGTCTTACAAAGAAAATATACAGTGCGTCCAGAAAAAAAACACACATAACCTTAGTAATAACGCTTATTGTGCGGAAGAAGTGGGGCGTATGATTGTAAAAAGATGTTTTTAATAAACTTTTGACTTATGCTCTTGCACATGACACATTAAGCAAACTATTACATTCATGCTCATCTGAGTACCATACCTTTGAAATTTAATCTGAAAACATTGCCTACACTATTTGGCTTTGACACTCCGAACATCAGATAAAAAGAGATAGACTCATCGTGCGCGTAGTATCAAGCAAAAAGTGTATATCAAATGGTTTTCAACATAAATTTTCAAAGTCATGGTACCCAGAGATGCATGGATGATTAAGTGTCCTTATGTATCATTAAAGAGCATAGTCAAAGTTTATTTTGATGCATGCTTTGTCAATCATTGCTTCGAACAATAAACTTTGTTTAGGGTTCTATTTTTTTTCTGGACCGCACTATAGAAGCAGAAACAAAATTGGTGTACTTGATTTTGGTGAGAATTATGTTTTTGCTTTGAAACTGCTTTCAATTTTGCCATTTTCTTTTATAAGATAAATGAGAATAGTTGGTACACATTTCTGTTTACATACCTTGATAATCTTTTCATTTTCAAGAAGACGTTTGAGATGTCCTGATTGATAAAGTGCTCGGTTTTTGTAAACGTCAAAAATACACACTTACCATCTCTGTTGCCAGCTGCTACCTGTGTCAAGGGCCCAAATCGGCCTGAAAATCAATTGTGTGATAGAACAATATAAGAAATTCATGAAAAGTTATATAAATTTGAGGATGAAAGGATGAAGATTCGACGACGAAAACCTTTTCAACACCAAATATACTTCTTCATCTGGAAATTCTTAGACTTAAGACGGATGTTATCTAAATGTATGTCGCCTGACGATGAACTTTATCTCTATGAACTATTGTCTGGAGAGAGAAATACAAAAAGATTAAGCCAAGAATCTTCCGAATGGGCCGTAGCATAAATCTGAATGTCACCAAATGATTTACGAATATAGGACACTGATCAAACAATATACGCCGCGGGAGGGAAGCTGACAAGAATGGACACTAATGGTTGAATCTTTTACTTTGTACTGTTGTTTTAACGAAATCAATTTTTGATAGTTAATTTACAAAAAATCAAGTTGTACCCTTAACAGCCTTTTTATTCATGACTATTTACCAAGACTGACTCCTTCACATCAATGGCAACGACCAGGTTGTTTTCAGCTTGTTCGAGAAGAAGGTTCCAAAATGGCTGCCATGACGTCGACCCTTTCCACCACGCGGACGAATACTTACAGCCGTGAAGATATCCTGCTTCCTCGGGTGCAATTCCTTCCTGACTAGAAATCTTTGCTTCATTCTCGTCGTGGATTTCTTCCTCCGGTAAATGCGCTGTATAAGCGTATCTTGTTGCCCGAGATATCAAAGTAGTGTGCTTTAGGTTCCTGACGACGTCGATCAGGGCATTGGCGTCCTGCATGCCGAGGACGTCGGACCTGTGATTCAGAGGTTGATGAAAGGACTGACCTCGACATCGTTTCATGACAGGGATTTGTCGAGCTGGAACCAAAGTTTGAGTGTCTGTAATCGGGTGCGATGTCCGCCGGTTTGGATCTCATCCGCGTTCATATCCATGTAGAATCCAGGAGTGCTGAGCCGAATGGTCGAGAGACGGGGCAGTCGCGTCGGATTTTTTAGACGTTCCAATCGTGGGCCCCTATTCGGACACGGGCGGGTGCCTGCTTCATCGGTTCGATCTCAACAATCACCCTGTCACTTCAATGATCAAAGTCAAAACAAAATACACCTTGCATGACAAATATTACTTTAAAGACACAAGTTTAGCAATGACTATACTGTTTGTAAAAAAAAAAAATAGCAACATAATCCTCCATGCTCTAAGTGTCTTTGTGAGGTGCAGTGAAGCTATGAAAAAAACAAATATTTCAAAATGATATAGTGTTTTAAAAAATTGAAATCTTTTGAAAACTCTGGTTGACCGGTTTCACCCGGACCATTCCTCCCATAGAATACTGTGTGAGATGTAGGCTATTTTATACTCCACCGCATGGCAATTGTTCATTCATGCATATCTCAGACATCAAAAGTTGGACTTTTTTTTTTTTTTTGTAAATTGAAGCTCCGCAATGTCAGTTGTGTCTTTAAAAGACAGTGGCGTAATTAAGAAAAGTAACAAAAAATGCGCTTCAGGAACCAATAAGTTGAAACATATACACAGTATATCTACGCTGGAAGGATTTCTCTTGAAACTGTTAGCTGAGGAGACAACAAAATTCGTTATGAGTTTTGAATTTTGTGAGTATTTACGCCTACAAATAGAAATTGAATCCATGAAAGCTGCACAACAAATTTGAAGTCACAGGCGGTTCTTGAGAATTCTACAACAAAGAGAAATTTTTAACCATGACATTTTCACAGCGAGAAACCACCTTAAGCAGTAAACTTCATTCTGGTATTGTGTCCTAAATCTTGCCATTCCGTTTAATACCGATAGGGGCCTATATAAAACGTCTGTGATTATCGTGTTGTATATTGAACATAAAAAGATCATCGCTTAACATGCTGGAATATACGGTGCACAAATACGGTCGTTCTAATTATATTGTCATTTGCGTATATATTATTTTGGCATCTTCATATTTTCGTTATAATTTACACACAATTCCCACCCACACACACACCCCGGGGGGGGGGGGCACTTAGTATAATTGTGTGATACCTATGTGCCGCGGTTGAGACCCCCATTTTCAGCCCAAATTTCCGTTCCAGAGCATCACAATTTCAGAAGGCACAGAATTTTTTTTTCAGTTCCAGTGACCCCCAAATTGCCGTTTCGCTTCTGATTTTTGCTCGACCGCGCCAGAGCATTGCCCTTTCAGCACGCGCGCCAGCGGCGCGCCGGAACTTCGCCGCGGTGCAGCTTCCAGAGCAAAGCATTTTTATGTTTTCTGAAGCGTTAGCTCAATTCCGGAGACCCCATTTTTCGCTCAGCCCGTTCCAGAGCCCGATTTTCGTCTTCGGTGCGGCACATATAGTGTATCACATTGTAAGTCGAGTGCCCCCCCCCCGGGGGACACACACACTCATGTCCCCCTGAAGGCTGAAAAACCATTGATAAATGACAATAAACCTGTTTTCATGAAGACAGTCGAATTGTCGACCTGTGAGTTCATTAGTCGACGGATGGATGCCACGTCCAGGCGAGCTCCCCGTAAGGAATCGTTTTAATGATGCACACTTGCAGGAGACTTTCTCGACGTACCCCGAACTCTGCGATCCGCTTCTGGGGAACCGCCTCCCATAGTCGCCATACTCTCAACGCCAATTGCGTACGAAGATTAGTTCGTTTCAATATCGTTCACCCAACTCTGCGAAGTTAAAAGTGCTCCGAGTAGTTTGTAACTGGATATAGCGCTATAAAATAAATTACTATATTACTTATATATAAGCAGGAGTGAATAAAAGCAGGAGCGTCCAGACGAGTTATTTGTCTACTTCTCCTTAGCACTGTACTTTCGCGAGGTCTACCAACTCATAATCAATAATCAAAAAAGTGATTGCATTTCCACTGTGTTCACGAATGAACAAGTGAGAATAGTTGCGAATATCAATCTTCCGTCATGGGATTCCCCAACATTCCACAAATAGTTGTGGTAACATTTGACGTAAATCTATTCATGTATTTAACCCACGTTTAATGATCCACGCAAACACATGCACCCGCGATATCACCCACACATTAACACGTTTTTGCATAACGTGCCTACACACGAGCGTGACATGCACGCACGTACACGCAAGTACACACATACAATTTATAAAACAAAATATATACAGTACACATAAACTCTCAAACACATAGACACATACGCGCGCGCACACACACAAACACACAATTTTTTTAATCATCACTTATTGTCATAAAACACAAAGGAAAACATTATACATTACAATAACAAACGAAATATCAGTACATTACACATCACAATGGAATTGCCAGGACAAGACGTATAAATGAACATGCAAGGCAAAAGAAATATACTAAAAAATGCAAATAGTCAAAGATTATAAAAATGACATAAGTCTATATTGCACATTATAAACTGTTACTTTTACCCGAAATAGAAATTAGTGAAAACTGTTGCTTGTATAGCCCAAATAGAAATTGAGTGAGAAAATAAATTAAATTACAACGAAGCTTAACATAACTTGCAAACTATGGGTGTAGCAGTGTTGAAAAAGGCAATGGATATAATGGTATTAAAACTTTGATGAATAGATTGTAAATTTCATTCAATTCATATTAACAAAAAAAAATATTAAAATAATACAACAAACCGAATTTCAATTGGCTGACTTAATAAATGTTGTGGAAATCAATTAAATTATTAATATATTAATATTAACTGATAAAAGGGATACAGTGTAATTCAGCACATCGTGTGTGTACAACAGGGGCCTCGGCACACTCCACGAATACAAAGCACCAAGAGGGGCGAGCATTTCGTGAACAATGCGCCGCACAGTGGGCCAGAATGGCTTCGGACTCGAAGTCGCCAAAATTCATATTCACTGAGTTTTATCAAAAATGCATGCCTAATTGACGAACTTAAGGTAATCATCTCGTAGAATCCAATGAAACTGTTTCAAATACATATGACGTCATTAAATACCGATTTCTGATTGGATACAAAATTCCAATGAGAAATAACATATTTCTTACGTTCACATTTTGTTTCAATGATGGTTCTAGGGGTAATGAGACCCGTAGAATCTAATGAAAATATTTCAAACACATATGATGTCA
>JZLH01S0597226.1:31017-38235 GCA_001188425.1 Eucidaris tribuloides
CACGGATCTCCCTGAAGCTCGAAATACACCTCTAGCAAGTTTGGCAGGAGGGTGCCAATGTCAATTATAATTATGGCAGATTATATATTTTGCTGTACCGTATGCCAAAAATGGGACAATCTGGAAAAACAAATTTCGGTCTAAACTTTCTCAGAAAGTTTGTGGTATATGGTATCACATTAAAGTAGAATAACCAGTCTTTCTCATTCACTCTATTTCATCTAATTTACTTTTGTTAATCAAGAGTTATGAAAACCTCTTTTTCAGTCAGTCAAACTCGCGTTTGTACCACTTTTTGAATTAATGGTCAAAATCAGCATTTGACCTTTGAAACAGAATGTGTTAATCATAATGAAAAAATAATAATCAAAACAATTTAGGCCTAACAGATGAAAGTAAGAAAAAAAATAATGAGTGAACTCACATAAACATTCACTCTTGATAAAATATGTTATACTTATTGTGTTTCTTGATGTTGAAAGGCCATCAACAACTAAGGCTTCTGTTGTAGGGACACGTACCATTGACTTAACATTAACACTCTTTCCATGTTGAACCACGTGCATGTATTTCAATTTTGTGTCCTTTGTTAATGCAAATTTTCCCTTTTTCGATGTAAATTATATAGAATATAACTTCTAAATGCTTAAAATTATGTTTGTGATGATCACTGAAGCATTTCATGATTGCACGTTATTTATTGATTTCTTTTTCAAAATTTACATACGCGTACAGTGGTACAATAGCGATTTTGCATTATTTGGTGCAGAAAATTCATCATATCTCAGGTTAGACAAAACCACATGAAATGAAATAAATTTTATTGAAATATAGTCTTTTAGCTTTCTTAAAATACCAAAACATAACAAGGTTGTATATGATTTTATATAACAAAATTATAATTTTCACTTGTTCAATTTCGTTAAGTGCTGCATGCTCGGGAAGCTTTCTTTACCGTGGACACAAACGAGCTCCAAAGTTAACCAGCGTTCACGTTCCATCCGTAGAAGCGTTAGAGAGCGTTAAAAACGTGTCAGACCTTGATCAGAACGTGGAAAACGTAAGGGACCCCCAACAGAAGGTGACGGGTCGGAAGGGAACGTACTAGCATCCGTGGTAGACCGCGGGCCGAACGTTGTGAGCCTTCGAGCCTCCGGGACTCGGCAACTTATTTCTTTCCACGACCCGTCACGGATACCGTGATAGATCGCAAGAAAACTTAGCAAGACCTAATAAAACTTGAATACGGAGAAAAAACATGGTCAAACCCCACGGTTAACTACGTTTCGGGCAAACGGGGCTGCCGTGGCCACCGGGAACATAGTGTATACGAGCCTTAAAGACTCACACCGCAACCCATCGCAAGGATCCGTTCGTCCTACACACATTACCTGCCTCAATGTCCAATGTTGTTTCGAACAGTTTCTCTGCGCACGTAAATTTCCATCACTTAAAGAAAACGCCCTGCTCAGTAAAGTGTAAAATGTTTTATTTATTTATTTCCATTTTATTTAAGCAGGATTGCCCTTTCAGTTGAAAAAAAAAACTGTTCCCCCAAGGGCCCTGCATACAATAAAAACAAACAAGATAAAATAATTAAAAATACAACGTATAAAAAAAGATAAATGTTGACAACACTCCTGGTGCCACCCAAGTAAAACGACCCTCTCTTATCACAAAACAATTAAAAAATCATTCGAATATCATCGAATGTTAATGTGGAAGGAATCTTTTTCGAATTGTTAACGTTGAATGCCTGCAAAATCTGTTTGAACATGCTCTGGACTATGAAATGCTCTATCGACCTCTGGTACATGGGGAATACCAATGAACAACACTATAGGCGTGGCGTAAATATCACTTCAAAATAACTTAGGTCGATGCATTGGCACAGATATACACATATCCAACTCAGACGCCAGTACACTCGGTCACTAAGAGTAAATAGTTACTGAGTAGAAGTTGACAAGTGTCTTGTGTCTGACTTAGTTCAACTTTTGCATTCAAATTCCACAATCAAAGTTTGGAATCCGAAACTGATCTTTTCGCTGAGAATATGGCGACATCTGTGTCCAGACAGACCGGTGTCCGGAAGAGTCGTATCCCCGAAGTTCAGGGATATGTGGTGAAAGTTTCATCAGGTGGCGCCACCATCAATACAAATGTGTACGGCAAGGCGAGAATGAAATTGGCTGCTATACGACGTGTAATGAATGCCAGTATTCCCGATTTGACGATCTTCATGAAAACAGGTATAAATGACAACGAGGTGTTTATGATTTGGAAAATTATGCAAATACGAAATAATTATGTTAGCGAACATTTTTTTGCTCTACTTATTACACAACTTGGGTAATTAATGCGTGCTGATATTTAACAGGTTCAATAAGGGTAATAACGGGTGGATGGTGTATGATAGATCAGTGAATTCTTTCCACTAATTTTTGTATTCAGAAGAGAAATTGAGAATACAGATTTTTCTTTTAGTCAAAGCCAGTTGATTCTGTATAATTTATTCTTTTTTTTCTAAAGGTGACAGAGTCATTGTAGAGATCCAACCGATGAAAGATGCACCATCTCACCTACAGGATGGGGGCTGCAAATGGAACGTCTTTGAAATCCGCCGTGACATCCACATCTCCCGACCTCGAGGCTTCAGCACTCCTGCGTCCTTCATGGACATGAAGGAAGGAGCGATACAGCTCGATGAAAATCACACCAAATTGCAAGCTACTCTTACTTTGGCCTTGGTGCGACGTATCCTGTCCGTCTGGAATGATGTAGACGTGGCTACCTTCCTCAAGCTCTGGAGGTATAAGTCGGGTCGCGACGGAACGATACCGCTACACGAGTCCTCACTTCGCCGCTTCTTAGAAACCCTCAATCAGACCTACTTCCAGTGTGTTGGCAACAAAGTGACAGCGTACACCGGATTCGTCGAAAGCGAAATCGACCAAGAGATGAGACGAAGGTTCGCGGCCAAGATACAGGCGCACCCGAGGAACCGAGACATTCGAAGTTCAGTAGGGAATGTCCGTGTGGTGGAGAAGAAGAGTGATTTGGCGGCCATCTTGGATCCCGTTCTCGATCAAGCTGACAGTGACGTGGTTGTCGCGATCGACTGCGAGGGCGTGAAACTAGGTGAGTCAACCAATGGAATGTGGGTGCGGTCACGTTTGTGCACGGTCTGATCAGTGGCTTAAAGTAAGGTAACTGAATTAAAAAAAAATGTAAATTGAGAAATTATGCAAAATAATACCAAAAGCTTAGCAAATTCAGTTTGCGTACACATTTTTTTTTCGGGGGGGGGGGAGAGGGGGATATTGTGATTCAAGTCAATTGTAACATTCTCCACGCCGCGCCGTATGTTGACGGGAATAGCCTTTGTACATGGGTTACATAATACAGTTAATGTGTCATATTACATTCTGTTTACGTAATCACAAGAAAAACAGCAATATTTCAGTATAATTTGCAGGAGGGGCCGGCGACACGTATTTTTCGTTTGGGCGGGGGGGGGGGGGCAAACCAAAAGCCAAGGGCACTTATATGTCAAAAAGGGCATTCATCAGATGACTTTTTGATTGAAGTAGGTATTTTTTCGCGGTAATGTAACTTTAGCCAAAGCTTTTTAAAGAGTATTGCTGATTGGGAAAACCAGAAATACATATCTACTCCGCGAGCGAGCGGTTTGGGGAAATGGGAAATTTTAATTTGTAAAATTCGCTTTTGGTCTATTCTGGCGCTAATTTCAACGCTGATTTTTTTTTTTATTATAGCAAAACCCTTTTGAAGGGGATTTTATTATTAAAACATGAAATAAATATATATCTATTCCGCAAGCGAGTGTAGCGAGCGAGCGGTTTGGGAAAATTTGGAAATTTCAGGTTCGCTTTGTGGTCTATTCTGGGGCTAATTACAACTCTGAAGTACCCCATCTGCACGATATAAGTGCATCTAAATATACTTCATAACTTACACAGTCATGATGCACATTGCAAAAATACGCAAAGTTCCGTTACAGGAAAAGGGGCATTCTCCTCCTTAATAAGTGATTTTCTTTGTTGAAGAGAAGAAAAGGCAACCATGGGATAGTTCTCTCAAGAAAGACACCTTTTATCGCTTCAAACACACATAAAATGTTATCACGATAAAAGATGGAAAGGGCCCAATTTTTGCCAACCCGAAGGCACTAAGGTGAGAGGCCAAATGCCCCTCTTTAAGTACATAATGTGCCTCTTCGTTGAACAAAGTATTCTCTTTACGACGTATCCCGACAGGGGCAAAAATACATTGAACATTAAAACAATCACACAAATAAAAGAAAATCACCTTCAGTGACGACGGTGCCTATATTATTTCAAAACAGATTTCACTTCACTCAGTATGGGCAGGGACCTACAGACCAAGAGAAGGCACATTTAAGTTAGAGAAAAAAATGTAATTATTTATCTTTAAGTGAAATTGGGGGAGGAGTAGTGGGGCAAACAGTAGGAGGGCCTGATTTTGTTACCCCATTCGAGGGCATTAAGATGAAATGCCAACAATGCCTTTTTTGCGCCACAAAAATGTCCGTTGAACATAATTTACCCAATTATGTCTTCTTTGTACTGTATACATGACCCGTACAGGGGACAAAAAAGAAAGAAAATGAAATGAAATAAGAAGAAAATATAACATAATATATGATAGATCACAAAGAGAATCACTTTCAGGAACGAAAATGCGTTGATTAAAAAAAGTGTGCCTTCAAAAAGGGCACATTTCATTTTGAAAAAAGGGCATTTTTTTCCTATCGGAAAGTTTGGGTGGGGGGGGCAAGTGCCCCCCCTGCCCCCCGGTTCCGCCGCCCCTGTAATTTAGTGAACAGCACGTTTACATCTTCCATAATCTAATGTGGTTTTACCACAGTCTATTTTTAGATGCGTGTCAATCATGATTGTAACACGGTATGTATCAAACATAACTATAGGCCTACCGTATAATCATGTGAATAATTTTTTTTATCAAGACTGTCAATAGAATGGCACGAAAATACGGTCGCGTCATATACGTAGGGCCTATATAGTAATTCGACGTTTGTATATTTTGCATACATTCTGATTTCAACAGTCTGAACACATACATATACACGCACACACACACACACATACACACACACACACACACACATACATACATACACGTACACATATACATGTATGAATGTACATACATTATTCATGGTGTGTGTGTGTTTGTGTGTGTGTGTGTGTGTGTGTGTGTGTGTGTGTGTGTGTGTGTGTGTGTGTGTGTGTGTGTGTGTGTGTGTGTGTGTGTGTGTGTGTGTGTGTGTGTGTGTGTGTATTAGTGTGTTGGTGTGTTGGTGTGTTGGTGTGTGATATAATGAAGAGAAAAGACTTATCACCATCAAGGAGGACGCCCGAGGGAATATGTGCGATACAGCAAAAACGGGGACTACAGCCTGTTCTCACTCCGTATGAATCTGCCACTGATTACACTAAAATTAATTTGAGTCATTCGTTGATGTTCTCTTTCGACTTCGTAAAACGTGAGAACCAAATCTGTAAAACGATGGTTGTGGTAATTTTATTTTTTTAAGTAAAATATTTCTGCACATGAAAGTAAAAACCTTAAAAACAACCAGGATGGGGCCAATTGTTTGGATGCGAACGTGTGTGAATAAATTTGGTTCATGCTTTAGTGTACTTGAGAGGGAGAGAGAGAGAGAGAGAGAATGTCATTCTTAATTGTGAATTCATATGAAAACTAATAATTTTATAAATCATTAATGGAGTGGTATTACATGCAGTAGTATCTATGGATCTTCGGAGACTCAATCTAGTTGTGTACATGTAAGTGTTTTTGTTCCTAACGGCTATAAAGAATATGGTTAAAGCTAAATTAGGTTCAGAATATGAATTGCAGATGAGGACTCATGATAACAGCTACAGATTACATTGAGTACTTGCACAGCAACAAAATTTTAATCCCAGCTGTTTTCAAACCATCTACGAAGAGATAGTATTCCGAAAAATATCACTCTAATTCAGAAGAGAGTAGTTGAAAACAACATAACACTTCCCATTTTCGAAACTTCTACACAGTTCAACATCTGTTTAAACTGCCAATCCTACAAGCATTTATTAAATTTGAAGTGAACTATACCCTATATTATAATGCAATTGTGATATGCTTATTACATGGAACCCAACGAAATAGGAAACTCTGATGAAAGATTTTCCACTTCAACCAGTACTCCAGTTTATCTTTAAGTTTAGGATCTGGGTCCTGAATGGTAACTTAAACCGAAAGTGACATATTTCCGGTGGAGGTTAGGTTTCACACATGTTAAGGAAGATCCATTTTAGATAATGTTATAAACATCAATTTAAAAAAAAAAATCATTAAAAGTTAGGAATTGATTTCCGTCATAGAATTACTATTTTTCAATTCAATCATCTCCACAAAACGGTGTTGACCAGCACTTTCTGCAGAAAATTCCCCCGTAATACAACCCCGGCATGATCACAATGATTTCAGTAGCGGAGTTTGAAAGACATGTTCATGAGCACATTATCTAATTTCTACCCAACCCATCCATTTCTTTGATTATTACAGCAATAAGGATCCATTTTCCGGAATGAACCGGCTAATGGATTAGAAGATCTCAGTAGAAACAGACCTTCTCCGCCATTATCCGTTTTATTTAGCGGAGAAAGTTTCGCCGCTAATTATCCTGCTTTTTGTAGGATAATAGCGGAGAGCTATACCGTAAGATACCGTAAGACGTCAATAAAAACAGTCGGTTGCGAACTTGCGGTATCAACAAAACCACGTGATCGGAATACATGACCTCTGGCTGCAGCGCGTGTGTGTTTGATTGAGCATAAATTTGACGTCGCGAGTCCCACAATACCTTGCGGCAACCCAGGTCAACGGACTCTAGCCGGTAATCGTACGATCCCGGTAGGATCGATCGTGCTTTGCGGAAAACGCAATCCAATAGAAACGCACCGCTCTCCGCTATTAGCCGGTTAAATTTTATCCGGATAAATACGGTATGCTCAATAGAAACACGCACACACCATCAAATCCACCCCTATTTGACAGCCTCCCATTCAAATTAATGTACCTTAATTGCGTGAAACCCATATGACCCCCAATGACCCCTACTTGAATTAAAGACACAAGCTCACATTGTGGAGCTTCACTTTC
>JZLH01S0597226.1:39324-49878 GCA_001188425.1 Eucidaris tribuloides
ACCCGAGCTTAAAGACTCACACCTGCCAAACCACATCGCAGGATCCGCTTCGTCCTACACAACATTATCCTGCCTCAATGTCCGAATGTTGTTTCGAACAGTTCTCTGCCTGCGCACTAAATTTCCATAACACTTAAATGAAAACGCCTGCTGCTCGAGTAAAGTGTAAAATGTTCTGGTATTTATTTATTTCCGATTTTATTTAAGCAGGATTGCCTTTTCAGTTGAAAAAAAAACTGTTCCCCCAAGGCCCTGATACAATAAAAACAACAAGATAAAAATAATTTAAAAATAACAACGTCATAAAAAAGATAAATTTGACAACACTCCTCGGGTGCCACCCAAGTTAAAACGACTCCTCTCTTATCACAAAACAATTAAAAAATCATTCGAATATCATCGAATGTTAATGTGGAGGAATCTTTTCGAATTGTTAACGTGAATCCCTGCAAAATGTTTGAACATGCTCTCTGGACTATGGAAGATGCTCTATCCGACCTCTGGTACTGGCGGAATACCAATGAACAACACTATAGGCGTTGGGCGTAATATCACTTCAAATAACTTGGGTCGATGATTGGCACAGATGTACAGCATATCCAACTCAGACGCCAGTACGCACTCGGTCACTAAGAGTAAATCAGTTGCTGCAGTAGAAGTTGACAAGATGTCTTGTGTCTGACTTAGTTCAAACTTTGCATTCAAAATTCCACAATCAAAGTTTGGAATCCCGAAACTGATCCTTTTCTCTGAGAATATGGCGACATCTGGTCCGTACAGACGGAATTGGTCCGGAAGAGTCGCTATCCCCGAAGTTCAGGGATACTGTGGTGATAAGTTTCATCCAGGTGGCAGCACCATCATACAAATATGTACGGCAAGGCGGAGAATGAAATTGGCCTGCTATACGACGGTTGTAATGAATGCCAGTATTCCCGATTTGACGATCTTCATGGAAACAGGGTATAAATTGAAACGAGGTGTTTATGATTTGGAAATTATGCAAATACGGAAATTAAATTATGTTAGGCGAAACATTTTTTTTGCGTCTACTTATTTACACAAGCTGGGTAATTAATGCGTGCTGATAGTTTAACAGGTTCAATAAGGGCGTTGTAATAACGGGTGTATTGGGTATGATAGATCAGTGATTCTAATTATCCACTAATTTTTTGTATTCAGAAGAGAAATGAGAGTAATACAGATTTTTCTTTTAGTCAAACAATTGATTCTGTATAATTTATTCTTTTTTTCTAAAGTGACAGAGTCATGTCAGAGAGTCCAACCGATGAAAGACTGCACCATCTCACCTACAGGATGGGCTGCAAATGGACGTTCTTTTGAAATCCCCGTGACATCCACATCTCCCGACCTCGAGGCTTCACCACTCCTGCTTTCCTTCATGACATGAAGGAAGGGAGCGATACAGCTCGATGAAAATCACACCAAATTGCAAGCCTACTCTTACTTGGCCTTTGGTGCGAACGTATCCTGCTCCGATCTGGAATGATGTTAGACGTGGCTACCTTCCTCAAAGCTCTGGAGGTATAAGTCGGGTCGCGACGGAACGATACCGCTACACGAAGTCCTCACTTCGCCGCCGCCGCTCTTAGAAACTCAATCAGACCTACTTCCAGACATGTGTTTTCTGGCAACAAAGTGTGACAGCGGCCGTACACCGGATTCAGTCGAAGCGAATCGATCAAGAGATGTAGACGAAGGTTTCTGCCGGCAAGATACAGGCTGCACCCCGAGGAAACCGAGACACTTCGAGTTCAGTAAGGAATGTCCGTGTGGTGGAGAAGAAGATGTGATTGGCGGCCATCTTGGATCCGTTTCTCGATCAAGCTGACAGTGACGTGTGTTGTGTCGCGATCGACGCGAGGAGCGTTGAAACTAGGTGAGTAAACCAATTGGAATCGTGGGTGCGGTCACGTTTGTGCACGTCTTCTTCTGCATCAGTCGCTTTAAAGTAAGTAACTGAATTAAAAAAAAAATGTAAATTGAGAAATTATTGCAAAATAATACCAATAAGCTTAGCAAATTCAGTTATGCGTACACATTTTTTTTTTCGGGGGGGGGGGGAAGAGGGGGATATTGTGATTCAAGTCAATTGTAACTTCTCCACGCCGCGCAGTATGTTGACGGAATAGCCTTTGTTACATGCGCTTAATAATACAGTTAATGCTGTCATATTACATTGCTGTTTACGTAATCACAAGAAAAACAGCAATATTTCAGGTTTTATAATTTAGCAGGCGGCGGAACGTATTTTCGTTTGGTGGGGGTGGGGGGCAAAGCCAAAACAAGGCACTTATATGTCAAAAAGGGCATTCACCGCTCATCATTCAGATGACTTTTTGAATTGAGAGTAGGGTATTTTTCGGCGCAACTGGGGGGGTTAATGTAACTTGAGCCAAGCTTTTTTAAAGAGTATTGGGCTGATTAGGGGAAAACCTGACAATACATATCTACTCCGCGAAGCGAGCGGTTTTGGGGAAATGCGGAAATTTAATTGTTAAAATCTCCTTTGGTCTATTCTGGCGCTAATTTCAGACGCCTGATTTTTTTTTTTTATTATAGGCAAAACCCTTTTGAGGGGATTTTATATTAAAACATGAAATAAATCATATATCTATTCCGCAAGCGAGTGTAGCGAGCGAGCGGTTTGGGAAAGTTTTGGAAATTTCAGAGTTCGCTTTTGTGGTCTATTCTTGGGGTAACTTACAACTCTGAAGTACCCATCTGCACGATCATAAAGTGCAATCTAAATATACTTCATCAACTTACACGAGTCCATGATGCCAATTGCAAAAATACTCAAGTTCCGTTACAGGAAAAAGGGGCATTCTCCTCCTTAATAACAGCTGATTTTCTTTGTTGGAAGAGAAGAAAGGCAAGCCATGGATATTCTTTCTCAGAAAGACACCTTTATCCGCATTCAACACACATAAAGTGTTAATCACGATAAAGATGGAAAGGGCCCACAATTTTGTGCGCCGAATACCCGAAGCGACTAAGTGAGAGGCCAAATGCCCCTCTTTAAGTACATAATGTGCCTCTTCGATTGAACAAAGTATCTCTTTACGAACGTATCCGACAGGGGCAAAAGAACTTACATTGAACATTTAAACAATCACACAAATAAAGAAAATCACCTTCCAGTGACGACGGCGCCTATATATTTCAAAACGATTTCACTTCACTCAGTATGGGCCAGGGACCTACAGACCAAGGACAGGCACATTTAAGTTAGAGAAAAAAAATTAATTATTTATCTTTAAGTGAAATGGGGGGAGAGTAGTGGGGCAAAACAGGGTTAGGACGCCTGATTTTGTTACCCCATTCGAGGGCATTAAGATGAAATGCCAACAATGCCTTTTTTGCGCCACAAAATGTCGTGAAATAATTTACCCAATTATGTCTTCTTTGTACTGTATACATGCCCCGTCCAGGGCAAAAAAGGAAAGAAAATGAATGAAATAAGAAGAAATATAAACATAATATATGTATAGATCACAAAAGAGAATTCACTTTTTCAGGAACGAAAATGCGTTGATTAAAAAAAGTGTGCCTTCAAAAGGGCACATTTCATTTGAAAAAAAGGGCATTTTTTTTCCTATCGGAAATTTGGGGGCGGGGGGGGGCAAGTCCCCCCGCCCCCGGTTCCGTCCGGCCCTGCTAATTTAAGTGAACAGCACGTTTTACATCTTCCATAGAATCTAATAGTGGTTTTACCGCAGTCTATTTTTAGATGCGTGTTAATCATATTGTAAACACGGTATGTCAGTCAAACATAACTATAGGCTACGGTATAATCATGTGTAATGAATTTTTTTATCAAGACTTCAATAGAATGGCCCACGAAAATACGCCTCGCGTCAGTACTACGTAGGGGCCTATATTAGTAATTCGACCTTTGATTATTGCAGTAACCTTCTTGATTTCAACAGTCGAACAGCATACATATAGCACGCACACACACGACGACACATAGCACACACACACACACACAGTCATACATTACATTCACGTACACAGTATAGCATGTATGAATGGTACACTACATTAGTTGTCATTGGTGTGTGCTTGTGTTTGGTGTGTTGGTGTGTGTGTTGTGTGTGCGCTCGGTTTGTGTCCTTCGTGTGTGTGTGTCGTCGTGGGGTGTGTTGTCGGTTTGTGGTGTGTTGTGTGTGTGTGTGGGGTGTGTTGTGTGTTGGGTGTGTTTTTGCGTGTGTGATATAATGAAGAGAAAAGACTTATCCCATCAAGGAGGACGCTCCGAGGGAATATGTGCGATACAGCAAAAACGGGGACTACAGCGTATTGTTTCACTGCCGTATGAATCTGCCCACTGATTACACTAAAATTAATTTGAGTCATTCCGTTGATGTTCTGTTTCGACTTCGTAAAAACGTGAGAACCAAATCTTGTAAAAACGCGATCGTTGTGTAATTTTATTTTTTTTAAGGTAAAATATTTCTGCCACAATGAAATTAAAACCTTAAAATACAACCAGGATGGGCCAATTGTTTGGATGCGAACGTGTGTGAAATAAATTTGGTTTCATTGCTAGTTGTACTTGAGAGGGAGAGATGAGAGAGAGGAATGGTCATTCTTAGATTGTGAAGTTACGGGCTTCGACTATATGGAAAACTAGATCAATCTTGTAATATCAGATTTCAATCGGCCTGCGGTCTCCGTCCTTCCGGCTAGTGGGTATATTAGCATGGCTCAGTGTATCTATGGATCTTCGGAGACTCATTCGTGGATGAAGTGTTTTGTTTCCTAAACGGCTATAAAAGATATATGGTTAAGCGTAAATTAGGTTCAGAATATTGTAATTGCCAGTGGAGGACGTCATGATAACAGCTACAGATACATTGAGTACTTGCCACAGCAACAAAATTTTAATCCCAGCTGTTTTCAAACCATCTACGAAGAGATAGTATTTCGAAAAATATTACTCTAATTTCAAGAGAGAGTAGTTGAAAACAACATAACACTTCCCATTTTCGCAAACTTCTTACAAGTTCAAGCATCTGTTTAAACTGCCAATTCCTACAAGCATTATTAAATTTGAAGTGAACTATTACGCCTATATTATATGCAATTGTGATAGCTAGTTACATGACACGAAATAGGGAAACTCTGATGAAAGAATTTTTCCACTTCAACCAGTACTCCGTTTAACTTTAAGGTTTTAGGATCGCGGTCCTGAATGGTAGCTTAAACCGAAAGTGACATATTTCGGTGGAGGTTAGGTTCCACATGCTAAGGAAGTCCGATTTTAAGATCATGGTATACAACA
This sequence comes from Eucidaris tribuloides, assembly GCA_001188425.1. Lineage (NCBI taxonomy): Eukaryota > Metazoa > Echinodermata > Echinoidea > Cidaroida > Cidaridae > Eucidaris > Eucidaris tribuloides. Next base: position 44,636 of record JZLH01S0597226.1, read on the forward strand.
TCAATTTGAAAAAAAAAAAATCATTAAAGTGGAATTGATTTGCCGTCATAGAATTTACTATTTTTCAATTCAATCATCTCCACCGAAAACGGTGTTGACCAGCACTTTCTGCAGAAAATTCCCCCGCTAATACAACCCCGGCCATGATCACAATGATTCTCAGTAGCGGAGTTTTGAAAGACATGTTCATGAGCACATATCTAATTTTTACCCAACCCATCCATTTCTCTTGATTATTACAGCAATAAGGATCCATTTTCCGATGAACCGGCTAATGGATTATTGAAAGATCTCAATAGAAGCAGACCATTCTCCGCCATTATCCGTTTTATTTAGCGGGAGAAAGTTCGCCGCTAATTATTATCATGCTTGTAGGATTTAATAGCGGAGAGCTTATAGCCGTAAAGATACCGTAGACGGTCATAGAAAACAGCGCGTTGCCGAACTTGCGGTATCAACCGGTTTAGCAACAGGAAATCAAACAAAACCCACGTGATCGGAATACATTGACCCGCTGGCTGCAGCGCGTGGTGTTTGGATTGCAGCATAAATTTTGACGTCCGCGGTCCCACCGAATACCTTTGCGGCAACCCAGGTCAACGGACTCTAGCCGTAACTCGTGACGATCCCCGGTAGGATCGATCGTGTCCTTTGCCGAAAAACGCTAATCAATAGAACGCCCACGCTCTCCGCTATTAGGGCCGGTTTAAATTTTATCGGATAAATACGGTAGCTCAATAGAACCGCACACGCACCATCAAATCCACCCCTATTTGACAGCCTCCATTCAACATTTAATATACCATTAAATGTGTGAAACCCATATGACCCCCAATGACCCCTACTGCAACTAGAGACACAGCTCACATGTGGAGCCTTCACTTTCAAAATTTGTAAACGTTTGATATCTAGCTACATGAGTAGTGCTTAAAGTCGGGAAAATATACATCCTAGAATACAAACAGTTTGACTTTTATCGCTGCCGCTTGGCAAGATATGCCATGAGGTAAAATGGGTAAAATGGGTCCTACATGGAGCCTCCTTAAAACTCCTGCCTACACCACACTATCTACGTGTACTAAGGATACTCTTATCAATCACGACGACGACGGTGTGGCCCAAGGTAAGATCAAAGGGGTAACAATTACCCACGTGAGGTGGAGTATAAAATAGCCTAGCTCTACATTACACTCTTAAAATGTTGGGGCACATACTGTCACACACAATTGGTAAAATATCTTTATCCACACTCTGGGTTAATTTTTAAACCAAATTACTGGGCAAGTTCTCACCCAAAGCCACATATTATTGGTTGAAACTCACCAGAATTGGATAAAGTTATCAATCCAATTGTTGTTGGAACAGGATATGTTGCCCAAGGCATTTTAAGGATGTGTACACTAGCTCTATGGGAGCGAATTGAGCAGGCCATCCAGTCAACCTTTAGTTACTTCATAGATTTTCAATTTTTAAAAGCACTTATCATTTTGAGAATACAATTTCAGGGCTTCCATGTTTGTAGACATACTCATAAGATACTAGAGCATGGAGGATTAGTGAAGGCTCACATTTTGTTTATAAGAACTGTGTGGTTATTGTTAACTGTGTCTTTTACAGGTCCAAACGAGTGCTTACGAATGTAGTAAATTCTATTTCATAAATCTCTGTCGCTAATGTTTTGCAAACCGCCATACACTTCTTGTTGATTCTATACAGTTCTTGAAGGAGATCACACGTAGTCTGTCTCCAGGCCCTCTCCCCGGGCGTTCAAGCTATTGGCATATACAAGGTGTATTTTTTTTTTTTTTTTTTTTTTTTTTTTTTTTTTTTTTTTTTTTTTTTTTTGTTTTTTTTTTTTTTTTTTTTTTTTTTTTTTTTTTTTTTTTTTTTTTTTTTTTTTTTTTTTTTTTTTTTTTTTTTTTTTTTTTTTTTTTTTTTTTTTTTTTTTTTTTTTTTTTTTTTTTTTTTTTTTTTTTTCTAACATGCGGGTCGGTAGAAAAAAACGAGTAAAAAGGGTAGCTTTTCACGGTTGGACGATGTACTTGCGTGCATTGAAAAGGGTATCAAAATCGCCAAAATCAGGAAAAAAGGGTATACTTTTAACATAATGTTTACTTTAAAAGGGTATCTTTTCAGACTTGAATACTTGTTAAGGGTATTGAGAGCGACAGATGATTACTTGTTTAGGGTCCATTTTGAAATTCCGTACACGCGCATGGTGTACACCTTGTAATGACAGTGGCCCCCGGGTCGTTTTTCAAAAAAATAAATATTATGTTATTTCTCAAATTAATTTCCAGGTGATTATGGACCCATGACACTGTTGCAGCTAGCAACCAGTGATGGCCACGTCTATATATTTGACGTTCACAAATGCCCGGAGCTACTGAAATCGGGACAACTCAAGCAGGTCCTTGAACACGACAAGATCACTAAGGTAAGTCCATACATAATAATAGACCAGAGTTTCCGGCATTGCTGCAAAAGTTCAATTTAACATAATCATGAAGAAAATGGTATGGAATTGTTTCATAAAAATTGTCTCAGTAGTATATTTCTTTCTGATTATGCATGAAATTTGTGATTATAAAAAAAAAGAACTTAAAGTTTACAAAACAGAAAACTTGGACAAAATGATATATATTTTGTTAATTTCAGGAAAGTGGAAAACTCTGGTCTTTAGACTATAGAAACTTAGTAATATTACAATGTGTTATGTTTGAGAATTTTGTTGTCATCCCTTGTCCTTGTCACATAAATTTGCATATATTCGTCGGGTTCTGCAACTATTTTGAACACTTTCTATAGTCTTCAGATTGTGCTAGTTAAGCAAGAATATGTCTTTTGTGAGCATATTTTTGGCATTCGTAGTGTCATATCATATATTTGACTGTTAGGATGATTTACATTTCCTGTGTGTAATATGAGGCAAAACACATGCGTAACATATTGGAATGCAGATGTATTCTAGACAAAACGTATCCATGTTCCTTGTATACTAACTGGTACTTCATTATAAAAAGGATCCGATAATTTGTTGTTCTACTCTGTTACCACCATCATGAAGTATAATTATTCAAATACTTTTTTGGGGGGAGGGGGGGGGGGGGGTAGCAAACTATACGATGTCGTAACAATATCCACGTTTCAGTTTTTGTCTTAACCGGACTTTCCCATGTGTGCTTATCTTCTCATTATATTTAGGTGATCCATGACTGTCGAAATGACGCGTCTGCTCTCAAACGTCAGTTCAACGTCCGTCTCAATAACGTCTTCGACACATCGGTATGTCGTTTACCCAGTACGATGTACCTCGTGAAATACTGATAATACTTCTCCCCCAAATTGATCTGCGCCGTCTTTCTCAGGTGACGGCAATTTTGATTTTTTTTTCTCGAGAAGTACTTTCACGTCCTTTTTGTAAATAATGACATAGTTTTCAAGGAACCTATTAGCTTTTTTTTTGCATTTGTTTTTCCCTGTAATGTGTATGTCCGTCATTAAAGGTCAACAATCGGGATAGGATGAACCAGTGCCATCTTTTTCTTGAATTATGAAAAGGGACATGACGTAAGACACACAGACACACTTGGTTGTTTCAATGACATACTGTGTTTACCAGATGTAAACTGCATGAGTGCATCAATATGTTCCAATAATTCCAGATTATCTCTTGTCACTGTGTTTGAAAAAAAAAATAAACAATGGTTTGGTGTGGTTGAACTGTGCTCTGACAATGGACCATGAAAGTTAAATGTGGATATTTAAGCCCCCTTGTTTTGAAACGGTTTTAAGGCAGTAATATTTTGAACGACGTTGATTTTGTACAGGTTGCCCATTCCACGATCATGGAACAGTGTAATAAGCTTGGTGGTCCGTACCGTATCGGCCACAAAGTGCTGTGTGAGATACTTGGGGAGGAAACCTGTTTCAAAGACGACGATTTTAGAGAGACAATGTTGAACACACCAGACTTCTGGAAACAACGCCCTCTAACGGACGATATGAAGAACTACGCTGCCGCGGACGCCGTCACACTGGTCCCTCACATCTATGAGGCTCTGAACGAGTAAGTTATAAACAGTCTTTTATAAAGAGTATTCTGAACCTATAGAATTTAAAAATGGTCACAGTTTATAAAAGGTGTAAACAACATCTGCTAAATCAAAGAACAGTTTTTTCCCCTTCATCTTTTACCAATATGGAAAATTATAGCTTGTCCACCCCCTTCTGTGATGACTAGTGTTATTTTTTTTCGGTTTCCAGTGTTGGTAATTTATTCGCAATTATCTGCAATGTATCTTTTCTCTGGGGATCAACCTTTTACAGTCTAAACGTAGATATCCTCCACTCTGTTTAATACTGTCTGGCCATTGTCTGTATTGTTTTCTTTGTTTTGTAATGGTTGATGTATGATGTAAACTCTTATCATCGTCTTGTATTTTTTTCATCAAATTGTGTAAAATGAACTTAATTTGAGTTTAAAACTGCATTTGTCTACTACGGATCAGTTAAGGTACCTCTTCTTCGTACCACTCCAAAATGTGTGTCAGGTATAGTCAGTGTTTACATCAGTATACCTTTCTATTTCTTTTCCCCCTTACTTATTATATTTACAACGTTGTTTTTCTTTGCAGAATGATCAACCCCTTTTGGCGAGACTACTTTGAATTCAAATGCAAAGAGGCCCTGGCGCCGTATTAGATGCAAAAGGTCGCGAAGAACAAAGAGGGACGAGATCATGGAATAATAATAATAATAATAATAATAATAATAATAATAATAATAATAATAATAATAATAATAATAATAATAATAATAATAATAATGACATTTTATAATGCGCTAAAATCCGCCCATTGCGCAGTTACATAAAATTACAAAGGAGAAAGTAACACATTTATAGTAGAAATAAATAGGTGTTAATCACGGTTAAAATGCATTTTTTTATGAGGTGAGTTTCAGGTTAGATTTAAATTGTGTTAAGGAGGATTCCTTTTCATAAATATTGATTGATTGATTGATTTTTTTTTCCAAATTTTTCACATAATATAAATCATTACATTGTTAAAAAGACGTCGTAAACATATGAATCTTAACTGACAACAAGAAATCATAATAAACTTAATTTACAACTTACACTAATATAATATGTATACAAATAACGAAGAATAATTATATGTGACCCGTCACCACGATACCCTGCTAAAGTTGCACACCCCGAAGCTAAGAAAAGTGCAATA
>JZLH01S0597226.1:63488-75073 GCA_001188425.1 Eucidaris tribuloides
GTAGGAATGGAAACAGGTGTTTCTGATTTAGTCTAAATCTGTAGCCATCTATCATCGATAGCCTCCCAGATCAAAGTAGCAATTGACACCTTGGAGTGAAGTAATGTTTTAGCAAACACCCAATTCATCACCAGAAAATAAAAAGCTGTTGACCGGGGTTCTTAAATCTGGATTTATTGTCAGCTTAGGGGACAGGTATATGCAAGCTTATGACCTACAGTGGCTAGTAAATCCCCCAGATCAGACACAAAAGACAAAATATATATCTGGAAATGTGAAAGTTCCAAATGCCCATAATCTGGGATGGGATGGTGGTGTTTTATCTACCTGGGGAAATCTGTCAAAGATTGGGGTCTGTCAAAATATGATGGACTCAGTGGCGTACCGTGGGTCAACTCATTGGGGGGGCACCCAGTCGCTCACCCAAATTGTATTTTTCATATGCTGAATTTAATGCGCCATGTACGCCAAGCGCATAGTATATACTGAAATGCTAGGTTTTCTTGTTAAAGTGTACCCATGAACCAATTTTTAATAATTTTGTTATAAATCGTCCTTTTCATGGTTATTTTTACAGAAAATATGTGTTTGCATGTATGTCTTGATTAGTTAAGAAAAAAATCCGCGAGCGAGCGTAGCGAGCGAGCGGTTTGGAAAATTTTGAAAGTGTAAGAAGAAAACTCGCCTCTTGTGGTGTGTTCTTTCTAAAAAAAATCGGAATAATTTAAAACTGCAATGTGAGCCACAAATGGAATTGTGCAGGTAGCAAATCGCCATTTTCATGTTTATTTTTACAGAAAATGTGTGTTTGCATGTATGTCATGATTAGTCAAGAAAACATTCCGCGAGCGAGCGTAGCGAGCGAGCGGTTTGGATAATTTTGAAAAGTGCAAGAAGAAAATTGACATTTGTGGTGTGTTCTTTCTTAGTAAATCGAAATAACTTAAAACTGCAATGTGAGCACAAATGGAATTGTGTAAATGTTTATTCCGGGCCAGTAGCCATCAATTTTCAGGGGGGAGAGGTGCATAAATGAAGAAAAGGGATTTTCGACAGGGGCCACTGAACCTATTTTTTTTTGCTGGGTATAGGGGCTGACCATTCTAACGGGTGGAGTCCAGAGGCCCGCCTTAGACGTTCTCGGGTTCTAGAAGTTTCACAAGGCCATTTTGATTTTCTACACACCAGTCAATTGCAGCTAAAAATCCCCCGCTTTCAAACCTTTTGGCACTTCCGAAGCTATAACTTTTGTTACTCTTAAATCCTGATAGGAAGTTATTTTCTAAAATGGTGATAATTTGTTGGGGGTCAGGGGGCGGAGCCCCCTGAAGCCCATGAGTTCCAACAATTTTTAGCTCATTTTGACCTCGTGATAACACTATTGATTTGTGAAATGATCAGTCAAAACTAATTAAAAACCACCCGCTTTCAATCTTTTTTCATTTCCTACGGAATATTTTTTGTATCATGAACTGCATATAAAAGTTAATTTCAAAACCTGGAAATAGTTATGGGGGTCAGGGGCGGAGGCCCTGGAAGTTCATGATTTTCAAGAGTTTTATGAGTATATTTTGACCCTCTATTAACATTTTTTAATGAACATTCAACAGTAATTTTCAAAAACATGTGATTATACGTTCTTTAAAAAAAAGTGTACCTTTCAGATGACGGAGGAGCATACACACCTGACGCAACCCTCTGCGGCTTTTATTCAATTCATATAACCCTTCTATCTGATTTGAAAGTAATGCTTTACGGGATCTCAATTCAATTTTGTACTGAGGAATGCAGAAAAACACCCATGCAAAAGGTATGTCACGCAGGTGAGGGATTTTGGAGGAGGAATTTCTACACAAAATTGTTTGATTTTCATGGATAAGGGTATCTGCAATATTGCCTCTGCTATCGCTGGTTTGAAGTAAGTTATATAGGTAACCCCGCGAGCGAGCGGTATTGAAGCTAAAATAATTCATTAGGGGCAAAGGGGAGAAGTCGTAAACTCATTCCGTTGTGCATTCTGACTTTCTGAAATCAAACCCTAAATTTGTCCGACCAGATGAAGAAGCTTCCGTAATCACATTAAGTTCTTTCAACAATTTGAGCACTGTGACGAACAACAAACATTCTTGTTCATAAAAAATACATGTTTATATTTGACACAAAAGATGTATCTATGTTCCGAAACATTTCAACGACTGATAACCAAAACAATCCCACCAACACCAGATAACACTCGTCAAAGATTCTATATTATGCGGTTAGATCTCCGATCAGCTCACTATATTCTTCTCGATAAGAGTGACTTCACTTCATCTGGATGTTTAGTGAAATACACAAAAAGTGCTGAACTGTACGTGGCATCTCTGTCATTATTTATAATATGAGACCCAAACATTCACATTGTGTGCACGATACGCGGCCACTTTAGATAGACGAACAGAACTATAGACCTATATTACGCAGTTTTCAATAAGTTTTAGATTGAAAAAAATAAGTTTACTTAACATGAGGATTACATGTAGTCTCATAAATCTATTTCAAAAGGTGATTTAAGACCAATGTCTAACTCGGTTCGCCCCAGCTCTTCTTTTTCTTTATCTTTCCCCTTTTCTTTCGTTTTTTTTGCCGGCCGATTGGGGGGGGGGGCACGTGCCCCCCGTGCCCCCCCCCCCGTAGTTACGCCACTGTCTATGCTATAGCCTCTATATCAAGAAAAGACCCATATTTCACGGTCATGTTCTGACAAAAGCAGAAAAGAATTGTAATCATCTGACATACAAGTAAAATTACTAGTTAGAAGAAACATGGGTATCTCTGCGCCAATCAAGGTTGATACCGGCACGAGAACGAGGATTCGCATTAGCTGACCGACATTTGATAACACAGCTATACACGATCATAAAAGGCAACCTCTTTGTTATGGTCAGAAAACTGGATGTCTACATTTACCGCCGCTGGATTTTGCAAACATGAAATACGGGCAAAAAATGACCCGCACAGTTTAAACATAAAACAATAAAACAACAATAAACTTCTATATGTATAGACTAAAAAACATTTTTTTTATTTGAAATTGTATTTTTTTAAAATCAAAACTTTGATTCATACAGTTTTGTCTAATTTTGGGGGTTTGCTTGAAAATGGAAATTACTTTTTTTTTCTCCTGTAATTTTGGTTTATAACATTGAAACATTGTTTTATTCCAATCACAAATCCATTTTCCCCGTTTTTCATGTTAAATTACTAACTCCACGTTTAAGACTGTTCAGCCTTTCGTTTACCCCTTACCTTTAGCCGCTATTTAGATGTTAAGAAAATGATATCGATACAATTTTTCTTAAAACACTTTCATCATGACTTATAAAGTCTCAAAACAAGTCATTAGAGTAAAATGATTCGATTCTACGTGTTCTAAAATGTGCATTCTCTTCATGATTTATGTGACAATTGGACGTTTTCAGCAATGCCGAAAACTTTGGTCTATTATTATGGAATTACCTTAGTGATCTTGTCGTGTTCAAGGACCTGCTTGAGTTGTCCCGATTTCAGTAGCTCCGGACATTTGTGAACGTCAAAAATATAGACGTGGCCCTCACTGGTTGCAAGCTGCAGCAGAGTCATATGTCCGTATTTACCTGAAACATTGATAAGGATAACATAAAAAATAGACAATATAAATGGATCCCAAAAGGCGACGTAATAGTAGATTCTTAGAGAAATATACAAACGAGACGAATTCACAGAAGGAAAACATTGTATTCAATATACGTAGCCATCACAGATTCTTAGCTGTAGCAGCGTGGTAGGTCCACTTTATTGAAAATTAGTAAGAACAATAAGATAAGGAGAAAGAAAAAAATTAAGACTCAAAATGAAATGTATCAACGAGACAAACGCACAAAAGGAAAGGTGTGTGTATCGCCTGCTTTCGTTGTAGAAAGATATAAGCGTTCATGAAGATATAGAAAATGAAATAAATATGGATATAATCGACTGAATTTGACGCTAACACACTTAAGTTGCCTCATATCATGTACTTATGTAATTTTGTACATTGCGTTTATATGCTTAAGAATTAATATTTGAATATTGTTAAATATGTCAAAACAGACCAACGGGAATGATGAATTATTATACTCACAGATTCATTCTTTCTTATTAATTATTTTTCTTAAATGAAGAGTTATATAATCTATACAAACTCCGTTTAATATCCTTATGGTATGAGGTAAATTTGGGCAAGTTGCCCCAGGTACATGTACTAACATCATTATTTTCTAGGAACGACAATGGTGATTACTGTCCTATATACAATAAAGTATCCATTGTATTATTTACCTATGTTAAAAACAGAAAACGTTAATTTATACGGGTCTTCTCTATTGGAATTCTTTTCATATCTCTTAAACCATTACCCAGTTTACTTTCCTCCAAACGCAGTTTGAAATTAATCGACCACTACAAGGAAATTTTATGAAAATAAATAGTGAACATACACGATGTAAGTTAAATGAGATTACACATATTGAATGGCTGCAAAATATACAGTAAATAGTATTCTTTATTTATGTTGCTTCTATTTTCGTATTTTATTCCTTATATTAACGTCTTTATTTTGACATTGATTTTAATATCGATTGGATTTTTTTTTTACTGGGAATCTAAGTCACAATCTTTCCTTTTAGGGTTTCCACCACAATGCTACTTAAATTATCTCAGTAATTAACGGTCTCCATGATACTCTAATTATCTCATCAGTTAATTGGTATATACAGATAATATTTAACGGCATTGTATAACAGTGTTTCCAGTTTAAAAAATCTGAGCTACATGATTCCCCATGCTACCAGTGTCTTTGATATGGTTTAAAAATAAAGCCCTGAAAAAATTGCAGTTTCAAACGATCATTAAGTGCTTTAAAAAAGTGAGAATCTTTGAGAGACCATTCCAGCTTTTCTCCATAGACTGCTGTGTTGCAGAATTTCCTATCGCCTGATAGGAAATTCATGTGCCAATTTGTATCTGCACATATTGCACTAGTGACAGCATAACTGTCCAAACTTTTGTATTCTAGGGTGTTTATTTGTCCATTCAAACACTGTCAGATATGTCAGATAGCAAAGTTCGACAATTATTTAAATGGGCATTCCACAGTGTTATATAGTGTCTTTAATATTCCATACACTGTACTGTAATATGTAAATGTTGTCGATATTTTGTAATTTCTCGAATGATTTTTTTTGCTTTAATTTTGTACCAGCCATGTAAGCTACCAACGTATTAGAGGAATTTAAACCATTCCATACAAAAGAACCCAACCTCTTAGGGAACCAAAGTCCAAATGGCATGACACCGGCTATATGAGAAAGTAGCCTGCAAAGTGTTTGCCAGGGTAATTTTTCACACACGTCGAATAGCAATTCACCATTGCGTGCACGTGCAAGTTGCTATCAAAAGGTGAATATAATTGTCAACCCTAAAAACTATAGAAAAATATACTTGTGAAGCAAAGTGTTTTTAGTATGAATTTGCATATTTGAGGTTCTAAGCAAGGAAAATATTACAGTACTTATCAAAATGTGCAACACACTTATTAGCACTACACATCTAAGTCATAAATTTTCTTGGACAGTCTATGACCGATATGAGTAACCTTATCTACCATTGTAATTTTTTACCATTCAACTTAATACAAGGGTCTAAAACATCTCTACTGTTAGTGATGCAACTAAAACCAATTAACTGTCTTTAAGCATAAACTGTATATGAAAACATGATGCAAAATGACAACAGATTTTCACCACATCTTTAATTTAAATGCTGAAGGAAACAATACACTAAGATCAACTACATATGCAATGGCATCCATAAATGTGCTGCCAATGAGACAACCTGCACTATTTTCTTTCAAAAACATAACGTCTCTTGGTTGACAAAACCTCACATCTAAAAACTGTTAAATGTTCAGGAGAGTCGAAAAAAGACTGCCGTAACACGGTAAAAAATATTATAGTCGTTGTTTTATACCTGGCGACATTTTGAAATATCAAATTTATACCAAAACAATATACAATTCCCTAGTTAGACGATTATGTATAGAAACCCCAGTTTCACCCAAATTTAGATACAAGGTTTTGTCACCCCAGGGGTGAATTTAGTAACTGATCAATGGTGAGATGACTCCACCTTGTTTTACCCCGTAATGTACATCACAGAAAATTTATCAGAATATATCCCGTTGCACTTGAGGCGTAACTTTTGATTTAATATTAATATTGAACAGTAATCTACAAATGAGTCGATAAACTCCTCTGTCATTTAACAAAAAGAATAGTTTGACGAAACAAACCCCACCAAAAACTTTACTTGCATCAGGCGAAAGCCCGTAAACATTACTACCCACATGATCAAAATAAGATACTGTCTCTACGACTATACTTTTACACTGAGTTGTTGACTATACCTTCTTTAAATTCAAACTGCAATTCATTTGTCAATCAGTGATGTTGTTATCTGTTCATGATAACAAGTTCAAAGACTGTCAATAATGCTACCAAGAGTAACAGTCCTGAAATTACTTGAATCCCCTTAATTAGCCCACCCACCTTTAGGGATAGGAATTATGGTACATGTACTTCTACACAGTGCATCAGGAGAATAACCATGTGAGAGCATTGCTGAAAACAACAAGACATGTATTTTATGATCAGACATAATTTCCCAAACATTATCTTTTTCAGAAAGTTTCAGTTTATTAATTGCACAATACCTCTTTCTCATCAATAATATATGATTCGTGGTCGCACTTCTCATACATACATTTCAAAGTTGAACTGCTTTCTATACAATTTTCTTACTTCTTCTTAGCATTACCGTCATAACCAACACTGTTATAAATTATGAAGACACTCAAATTTATTACGTAACAAATTTGCAATATTTTCTTCCCTGGAACACCATAAACAGTATACAATAAACATTACAAGTTCTTTTATAAAACTTTTTGAGCTCATTCAAAATACAAACATTTTCTTGGACATTCTTACAGGCTACATGGCACTCGCTTTGTTTCCTATTACATTTTGTCTCCCCCTCACAACCATTTCACACATTTTATGATACTGTGATTTAGGTTTTCAATGAATTTCAAACAACACGCCTTTATTTGGGCGATCAATTTCAATACAAATTTTATGCCAAGTGTTCCTCTAAAATATCCCTCAACGCAACAGCATGTAGACAGCAAGATATAACTTAAATCACGGGTAACAGCCAAAATAAAATAATGCACTGCACTTGCTTAACTATGCTGTCTACATTACGATATACAATGAATAATCCAAGTTCGTACTAGTAACAACATAAAACAAACAACAACTATTTTCTAGTCACCTATTGGACCATATTATATACACAAACTGTACCGCACTCATATTCCAAAGTTTGGCTCACCTAGTTTAACGCCCTCGCAGTCGATCGCGACAACCGCGTTATTGTCAGCTTGATCGAGAATGGGATCCAAGATGGCCGCCAAATCACTCTCCTCCTCCACCACTTGGACATTCGCTACTGAACTTCGAATATCTTGGATCCTCGGGTGCGCCTGTTTCTTGGCCGTGAACCTTCGTTTCATCTCCAAGTCGATTTCGCTTTCGACGAATCCGGTGTACGCTCTCACGATATTGCCCACAATTTGGAAATAGCTCTGATCGAGGGCTTGTAGAAAGCGGCGAAGTGAGGACTCTTGTAGCGGGATCGCTCCGTCGCGATCCGACTTATACTTCCAGAGCTGAAGAAAGGTAGTTATGTTTATATCATTCCAGACGGACAGGATACGTCGCACCAAGACCAAAGTAAGAGTAGCTTGTAGTTTGGTGTGATTTTCATCAAACTGTATTTCTCCTTCCTTCATGTCCATGTAGGACGCAGGAGTGCTGAAGCCACGAGGTCGGGAAATGCTGACGTCACGGCGGATATCGAAGACGCTCCAGTTGCATTTTCCTCTTTGTAGGTGATACGGCAAATCCCTCATCGCTTGGATTTCTACAATTACTTTGTCACCTTTAGAGAAAAAAAACATACAGAAGGGTGGATTAACGCTTGATTGAAATTTAATTTTATTTTCAAGTATCCATCTTATGAATTGCATAGTGCTTTTCTCTGCAATATCAAATTGATCAATGGAAAGAATTCATTGATCTATCCGATATTACCCACCCGAATGTCTTTCTAGAACCAATTCAATATCATCGAACAGTATTAGACGAAGTGTTCTGTTTTAAATAGATAGAAAAGTTCGCTGTGATTTTTTGTTTCATATTTCCCGAGCTCATAACTTCTCGCTATCACTTTATACCTGTGTTCATGAAGATCGACAAATCCTCAATCCTGGCATCCATTACTCGTTTTATAGCACCCACGTCCACTCGCGCGTTTCTGTACCCCGTTGGCTTGATGATAGCACAATGCGAATGAATTTCCAGCACGTACCCCGTCACCCCTGGGATACGTCCCTTGCGTACACCACTTTGTCTTGATGCAGTTGACGCCATGTTCCCAGTGAAATCATCAATTCGAATTTTAAGTTTTATTTACTTAAAATGTCTAAGATTTGACCAGTGGAGTAAAGGAAAGCGTCAACATTTGCGAGGCACCAAGTTAATGTTGCTGCAGTTTGGCATGTGTACGTTTACTCACGCATTGACTTGTGGTGTTTTGAAGTGTTATCAATGCCTGGTATTGTCGTTGTGTCCTTTATATAATATTGGTATTCCCCCACATGACAATGCCATTGATCGATGGAAAATTTTCATGCTTCAAAGCATATCAATATACCATGTTGAGCCGATGAGAGACAAAATGGGCCAACACACAGAGTCATTATTTCAAGACAGACTTTTAAAATTCATGAAGATCATTATGAAGACAAAAGGACGGGCTATTCAAGCTGTTTATAAACGTCAGTACAGAACTTTTCCGACATTATAAATGTTATCAGCATTATTTACGGACCCGGGAATTATACTATTTTGTGATGCTATCTCATTTGAACAAATTAGTCAGTTAGCTCACTTTACGCTTCAGCGGTCTAGTTTAACGCTGTGACCATGGAAACTGACTAAATATTGTCGGCATTTTGCACGTGAGTGAACAAGTAAAGTGCGGGAATATTTCTATGGTGAACACATTTTCGAAATAAGAATAAACATCGATGCAGACGAAGAGTGCAGGATAGAAATTGATTGTGCAATGGGGTGGGGTGCGAAAAAGTGGTTAATTGGGAAGTTAAAGGAGAATTCCAGAATTATTTAAAAGTGACTTTTATTAAAAAAAAGAAAGAAAATGAGGGAATTAATTAATCAAAGTAAATGTAACAGTTTCCCAATTGTTTAATAATCGTACAATCAGTACAAAGTGACGGTATTATGCTATTTAACCGTATTATTCTATTACCCCCTCTTGTTTTCCACACAAAATGTTGCTAAATGTTCATTGATTAAAAATACATTCTTCATCTCGGTATGTTTGTATACTAACATTTTTCTTTTCCTTATTAAAATTTAGTGATATTTTGTGGACAAAACAAATGGAGGATTGTTCACACTGAGTATCACGACATTGCCAATTTTGTAATGAGTTTGAGAATCACATAAAGTCATATGCTTATTCGTATTGTTATTTATTATAGTACATCTATGTTCGTGTTTATAATGTCTCTATTGCAGTCAAACAGTTATGTGATTTCACTATATGTCCCATTCTATGGTCCTTTTTAACCATCTATCATCTTTTCTCCTGATTAGGTGGCCTGCCCATCCCCTTGTCGCTTCTTTCACTATATTATATCTTTGGATTGTGTTTGTCTTCAGATTTCTGTATTTCTTATCCAATTCCTTATTGAAATGTTTAGCATTCTTCTCTCCGTCGCCCTCTGTGTTGTACACAGTTTCTATTCCAGTTGTCCTCATTTCAGCTCCATACAGAAAATAAATATCCCTCTCATAGACCACTGAATAATTACCAAAATCAATTTTTTAATCAATTAAGCTTAAATATTCAAAAAGCCCACTTAATTTTGTAATTCCTGTGAAAATTTCAACGGTCTCACTTCATTGATTTTGAATACACAGGCTCTTATTTAACAGCAGTGCTTTCCAGCCCATTCCAAGTTTGATAAAAAGAAAGGCACATATTATGCCTTATTCCATGCTTCCCATAAAGGCAGTGGATCTCTTTTGCATGCCTAAAAAATAACATTATGTAAATACAATGACATTTAGAAGAAAATGTCATCTGGGAACCTTTAGCAAACCATAGGAGCTAGAAACTCAGTTTTAGTGAAATTATAGTGACCGTTAGACTCTGATTTGATTTTTTTCTCGCGAGAAAAAAAATCCTACCATACAACGTACACTAAACGGCTATTGTTTTTCTTTTGCATTTTTCAAATTCTAGGCAACTACTGACCCCCAAATTTCACAGACACGCCTTTCATCAATAGCCTAAGGGTATGGGCTATCTTTTCCTGGTCTGTGTGGATGTTTGCAAATGAGACCCAGCGCCTTTAAATTATCTCTACGAATGTTCATTCACTGTTTAAATGAAAACTAATCAAAGTTCTGTTTCACTGGTCGTGTTTGCTTTCACACAGTGTGTTCCACTTATGGCTTGTCCTCCCATGTCTGGCTTGTAAAGTTTTATTGTTCTCCTCCATGTCCTTCCACCTGATTTACATTCAAGGTGATGCATTGATGTAGCACTACAAACTTGGAATGGAGTGAAAAGCACTGTTGTTACATAATACACTGTATATTCAAAACAAATCAAGCGAGACCAATGAAATTTTCACAAAAGTTAGAAAATAAAATGGGATTTTTAAATTTGAACACTAAATATAGAACGATAGGCCCTACTTGATTTTGAATTTAATCTAGCAGTCTATCAGAGGGACACTTTTTAGGACACGCTGTATGTGATTGTTTAGATGATACACGAATTGAAATAGTTAATTTCCCAGTGTCATTGGCAGCTTTTTATCACAAAGAGTATTCTTGTACCTCCCACAGCAGTCCCACCTTTCTGACTGTGACTAACGTCCTGTATCATGCATTTTTTTCCCTTTGCGTAGGTTTAGCAAATAAATTCTACTTCTCTGTCCGGGTTATTGAGCTGCTTGTCTATGTCTTTGGTGATTGCAAACTAGTCCCGAAATCTACAGTGGACTACTTGTGATAATTTCATTCTGTCAAATTGGACGTAAGTGACCTAATAAAATTTGGTGAGTAGTTTATACTTTTCCACAGAAAACTTCCCTAGAACTGACTGTGGAAAGGTAGGCCTACTTAACCCCACTTTACTTAAGCAAGGAATGACCAGTGCAAAAAAAAAAAAATTAAGAGGATTAATAAAAGAAAAACAGTTTATTGTGTTTATCCTCAAGAATATACATGATTCTTACGATTTTTTTCTCGTAAATATGTATATATATGTGTGTTTGCGTGTGTGTGGATGTGTGTGTTTGTGTGTGTTTGTGTTTGAGTGTGTGTGTGTGTGTGTGTGTGTGTGTGTGTGTGTGTGTGTGTGTG